>JAAGAY010014080.1:0-43879 GCA_011801015.1 Ardeotis arabs
TGCGCCCACGAAACATTCAGGTGGGATCGGATCGGATAGGGCATGCCACAAAAATCCCTCCATTACGGGGACAAGAGTTTATCATTAAGAATTGCTCTTTTCCCAAACAAATCTTAAAAAAAAAAAAAAAAGGGTTCAGACTTGGACAGAACCCCTTTCCTTCCAGCATGCAATTTATTCGCTCAGGCCGGTGCACGCAGCTTCAAAGCAGCGCTGCGAGCATCCCAGGAGCTGAGCATCCCCAGGAGCTGAGCATCCCCAGGAGCTGAGCATCCCCCGGAGCTGAGCATCCCTCCTGCACACCGTGCAGCCGGGGCCGCAGCCGGGCAGGGGAGGGGGTCGGCCTCCTGACCCAGATCCTTCCTTTACGTACGGGGTGGCGGGAGCGGCTAATCCTCCCTAATCTCTTTTCTGCAGGATTCTCTTCCTTGCAGCAAGCTCCCTTTGCAGGGCACAAAGGCGAATCACGGTACCTCTGCTGGGTGTGAAATCATCAGGGGGCCACCAACAGGCCCCTCGTTGCAGAAAAGCCACCAAAATGAGCACCCAAAGAGGTGAACGATGGAGCCACTGAAAATATGGGGCAAGTAGGTTCTCCAGCACCTCACCTTCCCTTTACCTTCTTTGCCATCAGCTGGCACTCAGCTGGACGACCTGACAAAGCTGGTATCTGCTCCGGAGAGACGCAGCCAGACTGCAATTACAGAAAACGCAAACCAGCGCTGGATCGGGCCGTGCTGCACCCGCCCACCTTAAGGCACTTCTCTCCAGACAGGCACGCCCCATCAACACGCCTTTCTGATCAGTCCGCATCCAGGAGTCAGCGCTGCTCCTCAGCTTGTAAAGTTTCTCCCAAAGTATTTTGGGTCCAAGCTTCAGCGCTTGAGGTCACAGCGTGTTACTGATGCAGTTACGAACCCCTGCCGTAGTGGGCCAAAAAAGGTTATTTGTGTGAGAACTGGATGTGCATTAACACGTTCTCCTCACTGGATTCCCAACTCATGCCCCACGCTGAATTTGAGGAGCACATCTGCTTCTGATCGGTCCTCCGCATTGATCTCATCTTCAGTCGAAATCAGCCCCCGTTGCTCTGGGTGCAGGCACGCAGGGCGCCCTCTGCTATTGAAGGTCATCTTCGGTGCGGTCCCCTTTCTGTTAGAAGTCAGCATCTTTCCCCCAAACTCCAAGCCAAAAAGCTTATTCGAACATATTTCTTTGAAATATTTTACAACAGAAACAGAATTTCATTTTTCCTCCACTCCCCGTCCAGATCCCACCGGTGTGGGATCCTACAGCAGATGTAGGAGTAACTGCCCTCATTTCTTGCAGTACGGAGAATGAGGAAACACCACGCATGCATCCGCTCACAGGACGAAACTCAAGTGTTGACATCCAAAAGCAGCTCTTACGATACAGCGCTCTCCATTACTGATGAGGGGAAATCATTCCAAGATGAGTTCACCGAAATAATTATTTCCAACTGAGATTTGCTTTAAAATAATTCTAACTGCTGGATTTATTTTTAAAAATCCATCCTACCAAACACTAGTGTTTTCTACATTATGCTACACAAAACAAATGAAGATGACAAGGTTAGGTGTTTCTGTGCTTAACACCAGTCTGATTTCCTTGATAAAGAGGTTCTACCAAAGTTTTGCTGGGAATTCTGAGCATCTCCAAGTTCTCAGACAAGCTTCATTCCATCTGACAAATCCCACTGCCTCTCCCTCACCCCCTACCTCTGCTCTACAGCAAAACGTGTTCCTCTGGTTTTATTTCAGGGAGATTACTGAGGCTCACAGCAGAAGCCACATGATTTTTCATTCCCGTTTTTGGCAAGCAGCACATAGTTCTGGAAAAAAAACAAACGCTGAGGAATGTGCAACTGAGATCCTGATAATACCTGTGAAAGGCATGGAAAGGATAACCAAATTATTTGTCAGCTTTATTTAAGTAAAACAGCGGTTTTGTCTGCGGGTTGCCCGCATCTCAAACGATTTGCCCTCCCACCCCACGCGTGACGTGCTGTAACCTACGGGGAAAACACCGAGGCAGCTCAGCGTCACTGCGCAATGGTGTCAGACCACAGCCCTCGGCCCAGACCAGCCACGCTCCGCCAAAACCCACGGATTTGAAAGCTTCTGGAAACCCACACACGATGACCGAGCAAATACAAGGTCGAAACACAAAGCAGTCCGTGCGTGCTGATGGTGCTCTCTTCCACACCTCTGCACCAGATGACTTTTGTGAAATCTAGACAAACTATACATACAAATCAAACTAAAAAAATATCTCTTTGCTGCAAGCCCAGACCTTAAATACACAACGCAGCTCCTCGTGTAGTAAACCAGAGATGGATGATGAATGAATTTGTCAAGGACCTCCGATCACGAGCCTCTTCCATTGTAACTCATCGTTTCTGGGACCTGCTCTAAATCTGGAATCTGCCAAGGCCTTCAATCAGACGCTCAGAAGGAACCTAGCTGAGAAACTTCTCTCCTTTCCCTAAAACATGCGATTTTCTTTCAAACTCGTGTTTTCCTAAAGCCTAGAACCAAGATACTCCCAGCCCCGGCGTCTATTCCTGTAACATCCCGAGGAGTGATGTTTTTCCACACTGGAAAGCTATTTTAGGTCATTCTTCACAGTTGCTTTTAGATTTTACATTCATTTAAATTTTGACAGTCATATTTTCCCCACAGGCATCTGAATTATGTCTTTGGAGGAAAGAATTGAAAAAAATAACCTCCTTTTTTCCCCCAAAATAAGGAATTCATATCTTTTAAAGTGGTTTTTAAGTGCTGTATGGGGTATATCCTCAATCCTGCGCAAAGCTTGGCTTCGCATCGCTCGACAGCGGGCTCCCTGGTTGAAGAGGCGGCTGCGAACCCCTTTTCCACGGCCCAAAAAACCAAGGGGCCAAAGATGCCCCAGAGCCGCGCTCCGCCCAGGGAGGAGCCTGAGCTGATATCCCCTCCGCCAGCTGTCCATCCAAACGGGGGAAGGAGAAAACCGTGCACAGCAGCTCATGCTTTTCTATACGGAGCCTGTATTACCGCATGAAATACAGTGAATTTCTCCCATTTACAGCTTCTCTTCCTCTTTTCCAAATAATTAAAAGAGCAGCTTAAAAGCGTTTTTTTGGCATTAAAAATATTTGCACTATCCCATCAGAAAGGCAAAATATTACTTTCCCAGGGCTGTGCTGATTTAGCAAAGCTTATAAATAACGCCAGGCTTCCAGCTATTACCATTCGAAAAAAAGAAATGAGTAAAAGGAAAACGCTATCATATGTTCACAAGTAAACACTGCTTTATTCCTACGCTAAATTCCCTCGATAATCAGGATTTATAAACAAATCTGCAGGACAGTAAGCCAAAAGCACCCATCTCAGGTATTCAATCTACCATCAAAACATTTCTCCCTCTATATAATGGGAAGTTTCGTGTGAAAAACAAATCTTCCTTGATTGTTTTTCCAATGAGAAACTATTAGAAACGCGCAGCCACTGATCCGCCCCAACGAAGCAGTCTTCAAACGCAGGAGGTAGGAAAGAGCTGCTCACGCTGGTGGAACTCCGTTAGGAAAACCCGCTCTCTGCTAAATAAAACTACAGGCACTTCACAAACAAGGAACCACCCAGGAGTGCACGAGATTCTTGTTTGCCTACTCACACGCAACAAAAAGGGTCCTCACCCAGCTTCATTTATGTTAAGAGGGAAAAAAGTTGCATCTTTTTCAATTGTCTGGTTTATACACAGTCTCCTTGTGCTTGGAAAACACGCTCCTTTCAAAAGCGACGCGACGGCGGTGGCACCGGCCAGATACTCACAGTGCTGTACACAGCGGAGACGGTCGGCGTGAAGATCCGCTCTTCCAGGGGCTGCTGCACGGGACCTCGGGGGATTCTGCAACACAGCAAGTTAAGGAACGCACCGCGGAAGGGGGGGCCGCGTTTTGGGCGACGCGCGCAGCCAGCGTGTCGCGCATCACGGCAGCCGGTCACCTCGCAGGCTCGGGCAGACACACAGACAGCACTCACGCCAGGCAGCTACGATCCTTCGAGGTTTTCCACGAGAGGAGCAACGCGCGGCTTCAAAAGGCAGACGTCACCAACAAACACGGCAAGAGAAACAGAAAGCACACGAACCACCGAACAATCCACAAACCCTTCGTCCTGGCAAGAGAATCCCCCACCTCGTTTTGTTTTAAAGAGTAAGGGAAAAACCCAGCCCGCAAGCCCTTCGCATTCAGCGACACAAACCCTGCTGGTCAGCAGCGCGCTCCTGACAAAGGCAGCGCCTGTTTTGCTAACCACGCAGGAACCGCCGGAGAACTGTCCCTCGTTTGCCTCTCTCCAACCCGTAACTCCTCTCCTCATCCACCCACCAAACGCTTCTAGAGGGGCTGCCAGACAGATCTGAAGTGTCCACGAGCTGCTGCGGGGCTCGTTAGAGCCAAACGGCAAGAGTTTTCTTAAATTGGAAAGGTACTGTGGGAATCCAGGGGGGAAAAAAGGGGGAAAAGACTTTATGCAACAAACAAATAAGCTAGAATGCATTTTACCTGTGAAATAAAACAAGTGGGTGCAGGTATTTGAAAGAAAAAAGCTCCCAGACCTAGCTAACACCTTGTGGCCTTAGGCCAGCACACGCCTGCTCGATACTTGACGCCCACCATCACAAAAACGCCGTGCTTCACTCACAGAAAGCTCTTCCCCTAAATGCCATACCCAGATCTTCCCTTTCTGCCGTGTACACTGTACACGCCGACGTCCCTCGGAAAACGAGAGCAGCCCCACGAAGTCTCTTGCACACAAGCCAGCAACACAGACCTCACGTTAAAATGACAGCGGATGCTTAAAAAAAGAAAATCCTAAGAACGCTTCTGGGTTTTGTTCAAACGAGGAAAAACCCACTCGTCAGTTAAATTTTGAACCTAGGTCAGTTTGGAATCCCCCCTTTCCACTACAGGTCTGAGCTCCCAAGAAACGCCGCTGCCCCAAGGCGGCGCAGACCCGCCTTTACCATTTACAGCACCGCGCTATTCCGCACCAGAGGATCGCTATTCCGCACCAGAGGATCGCTGAAAGGGCCCGTCCCCACCCAGCAGGTGAGAAAGCGTTCTAAGCACCTCCCGTTTGGTTATGCATGCGCCGTGTGAACGACAGACACGACCAAACCCCTGCATTAAGGGATTACGCGTGGAGAAGACCGCCCCTGACCTCCAGCACACCTTTGTGCGTCAGTAAGGTCCCAGATAAAGCCCGGCAGGTGTGAAACGGGACGCCTGCGGCCGGCTCGGACTGAGAGAGCCGGGCTGAGGATCCGCACCGCTGGTTCCTAGGACAGCGTTCACTCTGCCTACATCTCTTTTTTTCCCTTTTTTTTTTTTTTTAAATGAGTGCAAGAGTTTATTTTCAGGGTCTATGGCTCACCTTCAACTTGCAGACCTGTCAGTTCACGCGTAAGTGCTATCATTTGACAAAGTCAAGAGGTTTTTACCAACCAAATCAGATGTTCAATGCTGACTCCAGCACAGCAAAGGGAAGCTTTCCCACAGACTTCAACGGAGTCCAGGGGCCACTCCTAGCCTTCATCCCGAGGATCGTACATTCATTCCCAAGTTTGGAAAACGCCGACACAAAATCAAAATCCGGGAGAGGAGGATTAGAAACACGCTGCAGGACTCACAAGAAAACTCACCGATGTCCCGCGCGGCACCGCGGCAGCGCCCTGCCCGCACGCCCACCGCCATCCGCCAGAGCAGAGAGGGCAGGGGCGCGGCGTGAGCAGCCGGGACTGCCGGCCCGAGGCAGGCCTGACAACTACCTGAAGCGATCGTGCTCCAAAGGGGATCGTTCCCGAGTCTGGAGAAACCGCTTCATCCTTGAGAAGGTTGGGATTTATTTTCTTATTTTAGAACTTATATAAGCCAGGAGAAAATAATCTTCTCTGAGCAGAGTAACCTCTCTTTTGGCACCCACGGAGAGCTGCCTGCAGCAGTGAGCGGTGCAGACGGATTTTCAGAGTTTGGGGTCACCGTTTGAGATCACTTCTGGAAAGCGATGATTCCCATCAGATGAAAAAGAAACTTTTAAAGTGCTTTTTGCCAAGGACTTAACCTGGACACGAGACTGATAGTGACAAAAATGCCTTAAATTCTAGTAAGCCTTAACGACACATAGCAGTTGGAGAAAGCGATTATTTCCAACATCTAACTTCTGGCACCCACAGAGTGACTCTGCCAAGAGCTGGGCCGGTGGAAAGGCTACCACGAGCCTCCTGCGGCTTGTTCCCGCCCCCGCGTAGAAGCAGCCACCCTCCGTCCCCTCACGGCTGCCGGAGCCCAGCCTGGGCTGACAGATGCTGTTACTTCAGGAGGGGCGAGCCAGGGTGACTGCCAAAGTTCATCAGCAGACTCTTGCTAACGAGGGTTTTTTCCTGGAAGTGGGTTAAGAGCGACAGCACAGGAGGCTCCACCACAGGACGCGAACGCATCATGGCAGGGGGGTGGGAAACAAAACCTCACCCGGCAGCATCGTCTCACCCCGATCCCAGCAAACCATCCTCTGGGGCACCCACCATCTTCCGCCGCACAGAGAGCCGCGTAACCCAGCGCGCAACACAGCCGCACAAACGCCGCCCTCCCGCTGCCCCAGCACGCACGGCGAAGTTTGAGCGTTTCAGTATAACCCAGCCTGGCTCTATCGCAGCGCTTAATTAACCACAACGCCGGGAAAATGAGGATATGCTGAATAATTCAGGCAGCTCTTTCATGTTACTATTCTTGCACACTCAGATCCCAGTCAGGAGGATCCTGCGCCTCCCCTCCTCCTCCTCCTCCTCCCCCTCCATCCCTGCCACCCACGTCACCCTCGTCAGCTGCACAAGCGTGCAGCCGTGCTCTGAAAGGATCCAGGAGGGTGGGGCGGGGAGGTGGAAAAGCAAAGCCAAACCCAAACCTCACGCCGCTTTCGGAGATCCTTCCATCACCACAGGGAGGACAGACGAGGTGGGCGATGCAGCAGAGGAGCAGGAAGAGGGGAACCCCTGAAACCACGCCCGCAGCCGGCAGGTTAGTAAAGCGGAGCTACAGCCACCGCTCCTCACGCCTGCGTCGCGCTGAAAGACTCGTTAAAGCCCTCCCTCCTCCAGCAGCATCACGCCAAAAACCGGGAGAAGGACGGCAGCCAGCGGCTAGCACCGACGCTGGATTCTCCTCCTTGCTGTTCAGGGCTCATTAACTCATGAAAAAGATATAGATATTTAAAAATCCACGTGAGATACTTCTGCCAGATTAATAAAAGGAGGCACAGATGCAACGGGAGCTCCACCTCGTCCCTATCTGGCTGCAGCAGTGACTACGAGCCGGGGAATTTCAGGAGCTATCAAAGAGCCGGTGGGAGAGGTCAGGCAAAGACAGCAATGCCGGCTGGAAACGGAACAGAATTTTTCTCGAAACCAGAACTCTCCCTAAAAGGAGGAGGAGATCTTTTAAACAGACAGCCATAGCCACGCTCTGAGGAAAAGGGGAACATGCAACTTCTCTATAAAGTAATTGAAGAAAAAAAGTCCAGCCCGGAGCTGCCCGTCAGCTGGAGCATGCAGAGGCACTGACAAACGCAGAGTTAAATAAGAGTCAGGAGGATTTTCTTGCTGAAATCCTCCCCGTGTATCACATTCAGCTGCTCGCTCTCACCATGCTCCAAAACCAAAATACCGCAAGATTTTTGTGCGCTTTTACAGCAAGGAACAACCTGAAAACAGGCAGCAAAGCGAGCTCTTACAGCAAGGATTCCTACAGGGCTTTCTGCTCTGTTCTCGCTTCTGAGATTGGAGAGGGAAAGAAAAAACACGGTGACATCTTCCAAAATGGATTCATCTTCCCCTCAAACCGTGCTTCTCACCTAAGCTCATTTTCAGCAACCATTTTATCCCGGGCGCGCGCTGATGGCCTCTCTCCGCTCACAGCTACGGTACGGAGGAAGCACCTTCTCACAGGAACGAGAATCCCTGCGGGTACCCAAGGGCGCGCACAGGAATCACGCCAGAACGAGTCCCCGCGCCGAAACAGAGCGATCTCCCACCCGCTCTCCCCGGGGTTACATAATCCCCACGCGTGGCCCCGCTTGTACCAAAATTGTGTATTGGACGGCTGAAAAAACACAAGGTAAAACCACCAAGCCAGCCTACAGAAGGGCGAGAAACCATGTCCAACTCAAACACTTCTTTCAGCTTTTTGTGCAAGGCGTTTTTAAAAACCTGCCGAGGAGGGAGGCATTTGATGGGAGAGCGCTGTTAAAAGAGCGCGTTTCTCCTCTCCAGCCTCTTCCCTATTTAACAGGCAATTAAAATGCAGGAGGTGAGCGTCCTAACAGCAGCAGCACCCCGTTCAGCAGCTTCGGAAACAGCAAGGGCTCGTTTAAAAGGCTGAAAGGGGAAAGCTGTGCCAGTCACAGCAGCCTGCGGAAACTTCCCCGGCATCGCCCCAGCTCCTGCAGCTCCGCCGTCCCCCACTCGCTGGGCAAAGCCTTTTGCCCGGCGCGCCCGACCCTACCTGGCAGAGCTCCGTTAGCGAGCCGGGCTCAAGCGCCGCGTCTTCTCCCCACGTCTGCCAGCGGCGAAGCCCACGGCCGCGTCCGTGCCACGCGAGGACGGCTTCCCAGCTCCTGCCTGCCTCTCCCCTCGCGAGCAGAGCTCCCGCAGCGCGTTCATGGTCTTAAAGAGGCAGTGCAACGGGGGTCTCGGCGATACCGCGGCGGGGGCTCGGACCACGCGCCTCCACGCTGCACAAATCCCTCTGCTTCTGCAATTTTTGTGCTGTGCGCGCAGCGGAGAAGGGAAGAGAGGCAGCACCGCGCTCCTCTTGGCAAGCTTACGCGGGGTACAACGAAACCAGGCTCTCAACAGGACGCCTGAGGTAAACACTCACCTAGCGCACGCTGGGCTTCAGAAATCTGCAGTGCCATGTATGAAGAGCTTGGCAAGCTTCAGTGCTTTGGAGAAGGGGAATTAAATCACAGCACAAAACTCCTCAGCAAGAAATTTTGCAATGTTTCCCTCGGCTCTCCCCTCGCTCCCCCCAAACGTGGCAGCACACATCACTACGAACCCGTTCAGTTGGCAACTACTTTGGGAATCAATCTTCCCTTCAGAATAAATTCCTCTTTTGACAGACCACATGTCAGAAGCCAAGGGAAGGAAAGCTGGTAAAACAAACTTCAGCCTTTAAACAAAAAGAAAAACAAAACCAAAAACCAAAAAACCACACCCACAAATAACCCAAAACCAGTGACACATCACATAGGAAAAAAAAAATATAAATATATAAGATCAAAACAGTGCCATCCACTCTCTCCATGCTGAAATACTTATTTCAACCAAACAAACTTGATCCAAGGGAAAAAAAAAAAAGTCAAGTTACAAAGCAAACAACTCCACAGTTTGGAAAAAACAGGCTTAATGTTGCCCCTGCGACCATAAGTCGATCCCCCTGCGTCTATCGGGAATCAAGCCCTTAATTACACAGCACACGCTGGTTTTCCCCGGTGTCCCTGTCATCTCCACTCTTCCAAGTGTTTTACAGGAATCTAGCACCTTACACCCTTCATAGCCAAGCTCTGGAAAATGTTTGGAGGCTGAAGAACCACCCAACGAAACGCCAGCCTGCTGCTCAGCCCCCCGGCCCTTCCTCGGCCGATGCCTGCCGGGACGTCCCAGCCCCACAGCCGCACGCGGCCCAGCCTGGAACAGCTCCCAGCCTCGCCGCGACCTCGGTTCGGTGTAGGGTGAGCCTGGGGTTTTGTGTCTGTCCAGGTTTGCTGGTTGGGGGGTTTGGTGCCCCTGCACTAACACAGGGAGTTTCTTTTCGTTTTCTTCTGTGGATGCAACCGGTCTCGCACAACGCGACTAGATGTCAAAACGAAGTACGATTCAGAGCACCGACCCTACCACAGCCCAAAACCGAACGGTGATCGTTATTTCAGTGTTTGGTGTTTATTGTTGTTTTGGCTGGGAAAAAATAAATCCAAATTTGTGCCGGCGTGAGCCCTCAGAAATACGGTCAGAGTTAAGAGGGGCAGGTGACGAATTCCTTGAAAAGCCACGACAGCCTCACACCAAAGCTTAGTTCCGACATTAAGGACGTACTTCCGGCTAGTCAAATGTTTTAAAAACAAAGGAACGCAATGAAGGTGTTTGTCAAGGGGCAAGAATGGGGTTCATGGTTTAAAATCACCAGAGCCGTACACCATCGTGCCCGTTTCTGTAAACAGACGCGAACCACACCTCCAGGATTCACCGCCTTCTGCAATGATGCACACCCGGACGGACCTTACGGCAAAAGCCGTTAGTACACTTCTTTCAGCGTTTTACGGCCTAATATAAAGCTCCTTGCAGCAACACGCATAGTCAGCGTTCCCAACCCCACTGCTGTTTGTCAAACACGTACATTTTAAGCGGATCAGTGCAGTGTTTGTGTGAACTGCCGCTTCATCCTTCAGGTCACTCTGCGCACCAAACAGCAACAGCGAATCTCTAAGTTCCCACTTACGGGCTATTTTACACTTGTAACCAACACCTCACACGAGGTATTTATCTTTGCTTTTGCACCAGAAACACACCCACGTAACAGTGCTGATGTCCCACAGCCTCCCCGGCTCCCCCGCCGTTCCAAGTTACGGACGGCGGCACTCCCTCCCTGCTCCGCTCCAACTCCCTGCCGATATCGGAAGCGCTAAGGCCGGTCCATCGCCCTGCCGTTTAACCGCTCCTCGTTAACATATCACCTCCCAAGCTTTGTCCAGATCTAAAGCAGCGAGGCTTTCGCTACTTATCCCAGCTTATTCCATACTCTAAACAAATACTCTCCCCATAATAAAACTTTTCTCAAAATTCACCTTAAGCTTTTTACCTAATTACATGTAATTAATCCCAGTCCTGGCTTTCCATTAATCCCAAACACTCCCTTTCCCTTCTGTCTGCCATATCACATCACCCGATGTGCGCTCGCACCGAACCGAACGGGAACAGGGCAGCAACGAGAGCTTTCAAAAGAACAGGGGCACGCAGATCCCGACGAACCTCAAAGGCTGGCGGAAGACAAGCTTTCCAAGGCTCCTCTGAAAACCGCAGCTTGAAAGGAAAATGTGACCTTCAAACGCTTACTGAAAAGCGCGATTTCCCTCTCCTTCCGCCAGCATCGCCGCTGCTGGGATCCAGCATTCTCCAGCTATTCCGATTTCTCCTCCCGGCCCTGCGTCAGGGAGCCCTGCCGCGTTTCGGAGGCGCTCCGGCGAACGCTGCTCTGTGTCTGCGGATGCTGGCGTTCATGCCTACACATCCGACTGCACCGCCGAGTTTCGGGGTGCACACAACACCCGACGCGTAACCTGGCCCTTCTTTCTGCCTGAACGCGCTCAAGCTGTGCTGCAGCAGCCACATGTGAAGTGCATGTTCTATTTATACCCCAGCGCATCTCCAAATCCTCCAACTTACATGTTTTTTTAAAACATCCATTCCACAAAATACCTATTTCCAAAGTCTTTCCTCCTACGTACATCCACTCTCCAGCGTGTTTTTGCCCCTCGCTCGCTGTCCCGATGTGCAGGTAACACACCGCGCTGCGTTTTTTGTGTTAGCAATGCCCTCGCAACCCATTTAATACCGAGGCAGGAATCCGAGACACTACTTCCCATCTGGCTAATCACTAACGATGATAAATCAGCGCAGGCCCTCCGTCAATCCAGGATGCACAGCAGACATCATCGCTGTGCAATACAACGCTGTGCTGCTTATCTCCACCACCTCCTTTGAGTCTCCGGTTCACGAGGGACACATCCCGTAGCCAAGCCAAACAGGAAGGGCAAAGTGAAGCCGGGGGTTAGAGGGGAAGATAACAATAGAAAAAAAAAAAAAACAAACCAAACCTCTTTGTTGCAAATTAACTGTATTTCCAGCATCTCATTCATTCCGTGGTGCTTTCCAATAAAAATCAGCACTATTAAGAGCACCAGCTGTAGGCAGCTGCAATAGTTACACCTGCAGACAACACCTAATTATCTCGAGCTCATTACTCTCAGGCTCAGCTTTGCATCTCTAAATTAAAAAGAACTGGAGACAGCTCCCCAGCGTGTAAATCACCCCAGCCCTCGCCTCACCCTGAGCGTTTCGCTCAGCCTGCGAGCCATGGGGAGCGAGCTGTCGGGGGAGCTGCCCGCCGGCACAGCACATCAGGGCAAACGCGACAACGCGCCATCCATTATTTCGCCAATACCAAAGCGTTTCTGAGGGCAACCTGATTTTGTTACTCCGTCTCTGTCTTCAACTGCAACCCAAGCATCAGCACAAATCGCCTGTTTTCAGCTTAAACCTGGAAAGGTTGTGTGTGGGGTGGAGAAACTGTGTCTAAACCCCGCTAATCCTGCTGGGATTTTCCTCGAAGCGTGGTGTTTGTGGGTGGGGGCACGGGTCTGGAAGCAACGGACTGAGTATTTCTGTAACTGGGAACTTCGTCCTCTGTGTATTTTTAACCGCAGCATCTCCAGGGAGCAGGTTTTCAAAGCACAGCCTGAATAAGGGCAAATCCAGGTTTGGACCAAACTGCGAAATACTAGTAATTAAAAAAAATAAGCCACAAAGCACCTGGATGGCGTCTGCAGCAGCTCAGGTGACAGGTAACGCAAGGTGAACAGCGTGCCAGGAACGCATCTCTTGCTCAGCTACAGAAAACTCCTCACCAGCAGACTTGTTTTAGCTTCGCAGTCCACTTTCCTCCAGAAACCACTTCCATGTTTTTTTCTAAATTCGTATTTTATTCTTACAATATATGGACTCTTCTAAGAGAAGGAAAAGTCAATAGATTTCATCAGCCTCCTTCAGCTGGAAAGTCACGGTGTTGCCTTTCCAAAGAGGCAACGGCATCACAGGGAATACGCCGACGGAGCCTTAAAATTCCATTTAATTTTCAGCGGGTTATTTAGGATTTTACTTGTCCATGTTAATTAAAACTCCCGCTACAGTGCAGAAAACAGGCTGCACTCAGGAACTCAGAACAGCCCCACTGGTATTAAACAGTGCTGCTCTGCTCGGCCACCGCTCCCACCGCTCAGAGCGGCTTCTCCCGGCCCTCCAGCCACAGCCCCGTCAAGGGACCTCACAAAGAGCCCAAAAGATGAAGGTGGTGGAAAGGCTCAGCAGAGCGAGCCTTAGTGACAAGCACTGAGCTGGCTGAGCTCTGGAGGGTCTGCGGTAAGTTCCAGAAGACCATCGTGGGCCAAATCCCGAGGAGACGCCAGATGAAGCCTGTACTCCAGAACACGCCTCGTACATCAGAAGCAGACATGCATTACGCCGGCGCTGCGCACGCCCAGCCGGCTCTGAACAACCTGGCTCCAAAAACAAAGCCCAGAAGTCCCGAGCAGGGCGACGCTGGAAGCTGGGACAACGCCACGCAGCCCTGGGCTAACGATCTCTTGGTATTAGATGGCATTGCTACAGCTCTTACCGGCCAGCGGTGTGGGGCTGGGCTGCTCTCGTCGATTATTAAGCTTCCCTTTGCTTTCCACCCAAGCACGGCGAGCAAGGCGCGGGGACGATGAGTTCCGGTGGTGCTGCTGTGTATTAAAGGCAAACCTGGAGTTTTGTTTGTCCCCTTAAGATCTACACCAAGGCATGATTTCCTTATTTCCTAAAACACCTCCAAAGGGAGCAATACAGGCAGTCACAGCAGTCGGAGCGTATTCGTAAGCATCCTTACGTGCAACCCTCACAGATGATTCATACACGCACAAAAACAGGGAAGAGCGCCCACGGCTCCCGGGGCTGGCTCGGCAGGAGCTGCGCAGCCCCCAGCACTGCCCACGTGCTGGGAAGAAACCACATCGGGGGTGTGTGACCTGGGCAAGGCGTACCTCCCCCTGCCACCAAAAACGGGGCTACGTGCTTGGGGAACCCACTGCCAGCTGTCCAGGAGGCCAGGCAACTGCAAAGGTCTGTGAGCCAAGAAACCAGAGGTTACCAGAAGAACACCAGGATGAGGATGGGTAAGGAAATCGGCTTTTCAATCATCCTCTCCCCAGGACACACCAACTCCATACCTGAACTCTCAATTCTCACTTTCTAACGCTCAGTTCCTCCTCTTGGAGTTTTTTTTTTTGCCTTTTAAAATCTGAATCCAGCCCTGGGTTCCTTCCATAGCAGGAATTGATTTGGAAAGACAGCAACTCCGCTGGCTGGATGCTCTGAGCTGTCCCTAGCCAGTTCCTAACCTGAAAGGGAGGACAGGCAAGACGCCTCTCCAGGCTCCTCGCGGCGAAGGAAGTCGCAGATAGCATCTACGGGAAGTCAGGTGGCATCACAGGAAAATTACTGTCACGAAGGTGTAATCCAAAGAGCAGGTGCCTGCAGGCAGGAGGACACGAGAGAAGGAGATCCTGTATTAAGCCATCATCCGGCAGCGGCGCTGCCAAAGAGCTGGTCCTGGCTTCTCACGGCTTCTTGCCCCCGTGCCAGTGCGAGCCCATTCACAGCTGCTCGGTCAACCAGACCGGGGAGTAGATTTGGATTAAAATGAACCTTTTCTTCCCAGCTTTGCTTGTGACCCAGCCATGCCGACAACTCTGTTGGCCTGAAGGACAGGACCAAGCAGGAACAGGGAGATGGGGAGGCTGCACCACGGAACGCTCTTGCCGTAGTTTCCCTAAGCACATCCCTGGCACAGGACATAAGCTGCGGGGATGTGTTAACCCCAGAGGCTGACCTAAACATAACACAGTGATCCTAAACATTATTACAACTTTAAATCGCTGCATAAAAATGTGTTTTTCCAGATATTTTTTTTCTAGCACTCCCAAATGAGAACGCAAGCAGATCCCCCTTAAGAAATCATTTTCCTGTCAGAGACTGTAACAGTCTAAACCTTCAGTAACTGAA
Source organism: Ardeotis arabs (assembly GCA_011801015.1). Lineage (NCBI taxonomy): Eukaryota > Metazoa > Chordata > Aves > Otidiformes > Otididae > Ardeotis > Ardeotis arabs. The sequence goes on from JAAGAY010014080.1 coordinate 14,935, forward strand.
TTCACAGCATGACAGCCATCACAGTGTGACAAAATCATAAAAGCCTTGGAAGATTCATTCGGAAGATGGAAGTTTGACGGGGCTGGGAAAGCAGGAGCAGGTACGCACAGAGAGGAAACGAGCTGAAGCATTGCTGCGTCGTACCGTAAGCGATGCTCTGACTGGAGGCCACGAGAGGACTTCAACCGAGGCACCAACTGACGTGAAAACAGTCCAGATATTCCAGATCCAGCTCCCATTGCACAGCTGGGGAGACAGGGCACTGAACTGGGAAGCAGTAGTTTTGACTCCAGGTAAGACAGCCAAGATCATCGTGGGGGCTGGGAGGGTTTTCTTTGGGTTGGAGACACCGTTCCCCACACCCATGCGCATCTCTAGTCGTACGACCCATTTCGAAAGCATCAGCTCACTCAGCTTAACACGTGAGGGAGGAAGGACCTCAGCAAGATGAAGGTAATAACCAGCAGCTTTCAGTTTTTTCCTCCTCAATTAGAGAAAAGCCGTCCTTCGTTTGCACCCATCACCCTGGGAGGCTGTCCCTGCTAACTGGCAGACTTGAACACACTGCCAATTAACAATTTAAGAGCTACAAATACAGATATAAAACGTAAAAGTCACCAAAACTGGGTAAATAATAGGCTTTCAGTTGACCGGAGACAGTGATATTTCTCCCCCAATTATTCTCGTCGTTTGGCAGCAGCTGGTAAATCACCTTCTGTGCCCCAGGACGACCCAGACATCTGCACGTTCTCACAGGGCAGCAGCTCTGCTGTCCCCGCAATGCTGGGCAGTCAGCGGTTCGTGGATTAGCGACTCTGGACACTAATAGGAGCCAAGAACTTGATTCAAACAGGAGAAGCCTTCGTGATTTCTGATCAAGAAGCATTTCCAGACGTTCTCACACTCTGAAGTAATTAGCATTTTAGTGGCAGTTCACAAGCCTAAACAGCTCAGCTGCTTCTTTTAATTACAAGATTTTATGTCGCTATTACACCCCTGCCATTCCCCGAAACGAGACATAGCTCTGAAGTTCCCCTGTCACCCAAACTCTTATTTTTGTGGCCCTGACAAAAATAAAACCACCTCTAGTGTCAGCTGGCAGGCTGCCTACCTAGAATGAGCGAGCTCACCTTGCTTAAGGCAGCCCTTCCAATATTTAAAAAAAAAAAAAAAAAAAAATCTTATCTGTCCAAGTAAAATATCAGCTTCTGTAGCAGCAAAATTTATTGCGCAAGTGACCGAAGTTAGTGGCTCTTGCTATTTTACACGGCTCTTACAATGTACATCTCACTTCTGCCGTGCGAGGGACAATTCTGGACCAGAAAGAGCAGGGAAAAAGCCCGAGTCCTACGTCCAGCAGCTCCTCCGCCGGTCCCTGTCTGGGTGGACAGGTGGGGGAAAGACACCGAGCCTTCCAAGGTGCTGCGGCTCGCAGTTGAAAGGATGATGTACCCTTCGCGCTCCACCTCCCCTGGAGTGCCGCTCAGAAACCTGGCAGCACCGTTAATTACAGGGGCAAACGGGAATAATTCCAGGTCACAGAGTAGAGCCAGCGTCCCTGGGAAAAGGGAAAACCACAAAAGCGGTGCTCCCCGAGGGCACGGTGCTCCCCTTGCCCCGCACCACAAGCGCCGGTCAGGTTTCACTGGATCCCTAACGCGACCCAGCTGCTGAACGGTGGCCAGCCACCCCAAACCACCCACGCGTTCCTGCCACCTCCCTTCCGTGAGGACTAACGATCACGGGACTCTTTGGTGACCCAGCTCAGCCCGGTGATTCAACAGAAAACTATTTTTTTTTCTCAGCTGGGTGAAGTTTTTGGCGATTCCGTGAGCTGATTTAAATCACCAAACACTCATGTGATCGTTACGTCCCAGGCAAGGGAGCTGGCATGAAGACACAGCCCAGCGATGGCGGATCCACCCTTCCAGCTGCAGCTCACAGGTCCGGCTCTTCAATCCTAACCTGAAACTACGTCCATCAGAGCACCCGCCTGAGACATTTTAAACAAATCAACATTTTGAAATAAAAAGCAGCGCCTTTCTCAGCTGAGGCAGAACACCGGTGTCTTGCTCGGTGGCTTTTCCTCTTTTGCATTGGAGTGGAGGAACTGGTCACAGCACGAAGCTCAGCTGCGTACACACCGCGCCCGTTAATGCTTCCTCATCTGCTCCCGCACCTCTGCCAGACTGCCGCAGCCCACGTCGGAGCTGGAGCCAGGCACAACGGCCCCGAGGGGCCAGGAGGAATTTTGCAGGCGATGAGAATGAAAGCAAGCAAAGCAACGGGCATGTTCGCACCAGCTGCAGTCACAAGTAGCTCTGCGATCCTCTAAGGTTATTTCTGTCCTTCATGCAAGATAGCAGAGAGGTAAATCGTGGTAGGATGCAGCTTATTCCCGAGAGGAATGGGGTCTGTTTAGGTGAAGGAGATCAGCCAGTGCTCCTTTACGGGGCAAATGGGCAGGAGGGAACGCAGACACCCACAAGGACCATGTGAGCTTCAAGGCAACAGGAGCCAGCAACTCCTAGGACAGACACACAGAACTTGTCATGTATTTACCAAGGAAAAAAGAGAAAAAAAAAAAAAAGAAAAAAGAAAAAAAACCACAAGTGGGAAACACGACACTTGATCTGAGATAGATTTCCTGCGAGAAACACTGTGAGATTTGTTCTCTTCGGTGCTACCTGATTTGAAGTCTTGTAATTCTTTAATTAGTAATTCATTTCAGTGCCATCAGTTCATTAACACACCGGCTCTTCCGGAGATGTTTTACATACCACCTCGAACACGCCCGTTCTCGCCTCCCTTCTGGAAGGACGCTGTGGCAAGGGCACTCTCCCGTCACGAGCCACGTCCTGCGGCGCACAACTGCATCCTGCGCTACCGAGCGGGCGCAAGCCCTGCAACTGCAGCCCTACAAACACTCCCAGGAGCATTAAAAAAAAACCAAAACCAAAAAACCAAACCCCAGCCACTGCAGGAAGCCAAGCCCCGGCGCACGTTTGGGATCCGGCTGTTCCTCCGCAGAGCCCGGACCAAAGGTGCGTCTATCCCCACCGTGTGCGGTGAGACGCCAGCAGCGCTGTTCAGCTGCTTCAACGCGGCTGCGCAGGCGCGGATTTGGAAGGCTACGGAGCGGCGCTTGAGAACTTGAACGTAAGACAAGGTTACTCACGGTTCGAGTTGCATTTCTGTGTTATCTGCCACGCTGCAGGCGGCGATGCGGGGGAATTTTAGATTGTCCGTTTTCTGGTTTAGGGATTAAGCGCTCTGGGAAGGAGCCTACTTGCACTGGGGACAGGGAGCGAGCACAGATCACAGCCAAGGTCTAGCCTGGGTGCTGATGAATTAATCCCACGCTCCCTACCCCATTTAGCGCGCCGTCAGGCCCAGTATTTACAGGAAAGTGATACTAAGGGGAGCGCTGAGCGCTCATTTACACAGAGGGCATCTCTTTGATGGACACGACAATTAAAAGACAACAGTCAACACTGGAAAAAAGTAAAATCAAGGTATCTACCACCGAAATCTATGCAGTGCGGTCTCAAAATTCAATATATGAGCCACTCCCAGCTGGCACAGGAAGCTACAGGGCACATGGCTCTACGCAGGCAGTTACCTCCAGCCATCCAAGGACTTCAAAGGAGAACGGACAGGAAGGGAGGAGGTGGACATCTGCGCTCAACTGAACAAAGTTCTTTAGCAAAAATGCTAAAAAAAAAAGTTTTTTAACTTAATGGACCTGGAAACAGAAGGGTGAAGTCCTCTCTTTCATCCCTGCAGAGGTAAACCAGGAGATAATTGTCATTTAGCCTTCCTCCATCCGAGACTTCTGCCCAGAAGCTGCTGCATCAACAGCACCTCGCCTGTGGCGGCCAACAAGCTCATCTCCCACATAACCATACATGTAATGTGCTGATACGTCAAAAAGAGGAAGTGACCAAGGGAGAAGGCTTTTTTAAAATTACTCCTAATGCCGGAGATAAGGGTCTCCCTAACCCAGACAGCTTCCTCTTTCGTGTTGTACAGATGATTTCACATGGAGGTCCTCAGAGAAGGAAGCCAAGCTGGTACTGGAGAACGTCAGCTCCAAAACTCCTTGCTAAGAAAGCTCCAGCCTGTGCTACTTTGGTGCGTGAAGTTATCTGGCACAGCTTGAGAAAGAATAATTTAGCAGCAGCTTGTGAAATTGGCTGCACTCTTTTCTAAATTTATGCAAGATACGGTGTATTATCTCGGATACCGGGCCCATGTCTTCATTAACTGAAGAAGTCCCTCGAGGCAGGAACCAGTTTTCAGGCCCAGGATCCTGCGGCGCCGACGGGCAGCTCACCAGCACTCAAGCGCGGCATGGCTCCCGGTGTTGAGCAGCCTCCTGGCAAAGCTCCTTGTGCAGAGCAGGGGGACGATGACACCAGGAGCTCAGAATCACAGAATCACAGAACAGTTGGGTGGAAGGGACCTTTCAAGGCCACCCAGTCCAACCCCCCTGCCAGGAGCAGGGACATCTCCAACCAGATCAGGTTGCTCAGAGCCCCGGCCAACCTGGCCTGGAGCGTTTCCAGGGATGGGGCATCCACCGCCTCGTCAGAGCTGCAGGTACCAGGGCCAAAGATCACCAGCTTGATGCAAGCAGCGAAAGCATTTTCGGGCATCTGTCCTCCTCGTAGCAAGTAACCACATCAATCGCTAGAGAGGTTGCGCCCACACGGATATTTAGATCATCGTTATGAACCTCCACACTGAAGACTCTCTGTTTTACCAGGAGATATGAAAGCCTCTTTAATTCAGGAGCAATTAAAGTATCCCCATGTTGCACAGTGAAAATATGGAGCGATGTAGATTTTTAAGCAGATTTAACTTTAAACAATTTTTCACGGATGCCCAAAGCACCGCATGTGGCCTTCTAACAGTTATCGCATTCCTGTCCACACAGAGAGCTCTCATTGCATAATCTTCCATAATACTTTAAGATGAAAAGTATCCCGCCCTTCCCATTCCTCCCTAGTCATTTCACTCTCCACCCTTCTCTATTTCCACAGCAAATAAAAAGATTACAATGCACTAAGATTCTTCTCAGCAAATAATGTCATCTGATGGCACAAGAACCGCAAACTGTAATAACCACTTCGGCAACCGAGGGGTCTGAACGCCAGCCAAGAGTTCCGAGGTCGGCTCTCACCTGCGCAGCACGCACAGAGCCTTTCCCTTTCAAGCGAGGAAAAGCGAGGCTGGATCAGAAAGCGGCGTAAAGAAAATACATTTCCAATGCAGGTATGCTACCCGCTACCAGCGAACTCACTCTTAACTTCCCCAGGTACTTCCGAAACATATTCCTTAAACACTGCTCACAGAAAGGGCAACTCAGGAGCTTTGCATCCAGGTTCGACAAAGTCCCATCTAGGTGTTCGCCACGCCTAACAAGAGAGATGGGTTTGTGTCCTGGCCACCTACGACCGAAAGCCAACACTCCTGTAACAAATAAAGCGGGGGCTAACCAGGAGCCCCTGCAGCACCTGGGCACCAGTCCTGCCGTGCAAACGCCACTAGCCACCGCCTTGGTTTAACGCGCAATCCGGCACCCGTGTCCTAACCCCAGGTGCGGGTTTCTGCGACCGGCGCTGAGGACGGGCACAGCCAGGCTCGCACCCCTGTACATCCCAACCCAAACACATCGCCCGATTATTGCCAACAAACGATCAGAACGCAAAAAAAATCCAAACTCCTTTGAGGCTAGGCGAATCTCGTGTTTATCTAAAGCACGTTGGTTAAGTCTGTGTTTCAAAAAGTAATTTTTAAGGACCTGCAGACAAAGGGTTTGCAAACTTTAAGATTCTGCAGAGACAACTGAGTTTTCCTCAAGACAAAAGAGGAAACAGATTTTTGTAAAATCAACAGCCTAACAGAGCTCTCCAGAGACCTGCTCAGCGTAGGGATGTCCAGGCTGAGCTAAGCTGCGCACAACTTTTCACACGCATGCAGTCAATGGATTAACTCAAAATATAGATAATGACAGAATAATTTACAGTAAACACATATGCAATTTCAACATTTCCTTAATTCTGTCCACATCCAAATGCTTCTAAAGCACGCAGGCTACCTGTGGGCTTGTCCTGGGTTTCTCAGGCATCCAGCACTGGCCAAAGCTTGCTGGAGAAGCTCCCCATCCAATTAAGTGAACTATTAAGCACGATGTCCCTCCATATTTTAAGCACAACCAGAAGTGACGGTGTACACCTCTTGTGATGCGCTCCTCCGTATTTTAAGAGCATATTGCCAGGAGAAAGTATTCTGCAAGGCCAGCTTCACTTTTACGCAACACCGCCTTTCCTCCCCCTCGCACCACGTGTTACTCATCTCTGCCGCACACCGATCACAACCGCAGCGCTCCCGAAGGGGAAATCCAACTGGAAATCCCCAGCGGGACCTCCAGGCCCAGAATCCTGATTCATTTAACCAGACTTGCTATGGCCTGAAGTACTTGGCCTTGCTTTTTCTTTTTTTTGTTTAAATGGACAGTTCCATCGGAGCTGACCTACACCAAATGTGCTTAGAGACGCTTCTTAACGCGTCAAGGTGAACGGACGCAAGGCCCTTCAAAAAAATAAGGAACCAAACCCCTTTTGTTAGGACAAGGGAGGATCTGCGCACAGATGAAGAATGCAGAAGGCTGTTTCCAAGCAGAAGCAGCCACTGGGCCAGGTGGGTGAAATGCAACACTAAGAGGAGTTGTCCCCTCTGGCGAGCCCGCAACGCTGCGTGCCACCTCGCGACAGCGGAGCCACGCCAGTCGCTGCTCCGAGGACCACCTCTGCCACGGGGCGGGGCGGGGGTGCTGCGTCGCTGCTCCGAGGACCACCTCTGCCACGGGGCGGGGCGGGGGTGCTGCGGCACCTCAGGGGAAGGCAGCAGCTATAAAACTGGCTGACACCTACAACGGCAAATCCTCAGGGCAACCCGCGGATGATCCTACAGACAGGGTGGGGGGAGTTTTTCTACTCTTTTACTAGAAGATAAATTCCCTGTCACGGCACAGAAAACAGCCCTCAAACAGAAAAACCCTTCGAGACCCAGCTTCCTTGCTGGGAGGACTGGGGTAGTCAAGCTTCGACTGCTATTGCTGCTCCCAAGGGAAAAACCCCTCCAGCCCACGGGGCTCCCTCCTCTCACGTTTCCATAACTGCAAAGCCAGGGAACGGAGGAAAGGAGTCAGCGCAGCTCTCCGGGCCCTTCAGGGAGGCAGGTGCTCTGGAATGGAAAAACATGAGCGCTCCTTAGGACCCTCCAAACGGTGACGGGAACTTGAGATGTGCCGGGACACGGAAACACGCAGCCAGGCCACTTACCACACAACAGGCACAGAGACGGGGACGCCGGCCACGGGGAAAAACAAACATAAAGGCCGCAGGGCAGGGCTAAGCAAAAGTAGTTAACATTTTGCCACGCAGCTCCTATTAAATATTACCGCAAAGCTTTAGTTTTGTTATGGATACACTCCGACTTCCACTGTGATTGTTTTAATTTCATGTTACTTTACCCGGCGTTTACGTTTTAAGAAGTCAGTGAAATACATACTGAACGATCAGCTTTTGCGTGTTTTTACTGCTTTTGGGTCTATCATACTCCTGCTGCAGAAGGAGAGGTGCTCCTATACTCCTTGAAGTTAATAATAATAATAATAATAATCATCCCATTTGTTCCTCCAGTGGTGTTAATCCCCTTCGCTGGGGACGTCACTGGAACAGCACTTGATTCCAGCACAGAGTTGTGTTTCATGATATCTTTTAATAGCGTAGAAACCGGCTGGTGAGCTCAGAACAGACTGCATAACAGTTACTCAGTTATTACGTGTGTCCAGTTACTCAGTTATTACACGTCTGCCTCTGACCCCAGATGATTCACACGAGAGCCGAGGTCTCACCTGGCCTCACCATGGGACGAGAGGACATCTCCTCCCTTTCAAGCCAGCCCCTGAAGCACAGCGACCGACAGCACCCCCCCAACCTTATTTTATTATTTTCAAGTGCAGCTGAGCTGTGGCACGTCTCCTCTCCAACCTCCCAGAGACAAAGCAGGAGGAACAAGGCGTTTCCTAACTTCCTAAAACTGTCACAGCAAGAGCCATGAGAAACAAGGTTTGAAACACAAGCTGAACGAGCAGCTACGCTTGTTCCGTTTAAATTTCGGCTCCTCCATCATGAGCCAAGCGACCCAGGCTGGGTCGAACACCGCCAGGCACGCCGCTGTCTCCATACTGGAGCGGAGCATCCCCGGGTCAGCCTTCACGTCCTGCCTTAAGACATCAAAGCCCGATGGTTTTTAACGGCTCGGCCTGTAAGGGCGAAGCATGAAGACGGACGGAGCTGCAGCCACGTGGCGTGCTGCGAGGCCTTGCTGCCCAGATTAAAAGATTCAGCTCTGAGCCCGGCGCTTACACGTTTTGCATGGTGAACAACGAGGCGGGTGCAAACAACATCTCCGCTCATCCACGCCAGCCAGCGGGGAAGAGCTCAGAAAAGCTGTCTGCCCAAGATCCTGCCTTCCTCTCGTGTTTTCGGGGCCTCCCCAGTCACCAAACTAACCGGCTCACGACACAGCCTGCGACAGCTTCCGGGACTCGAGTGCTTCAATACCTCCTTTGAGCCGGGACAGCTGACTGGCTCTTTCTTGGGAGAGATGTGGATGATGGTGGAGCATAAGAAATGGGCATTTATCACATTTGGGAAGAGAGAAGAGAAATTTTGGGTTCTCATCCCCCAAAAAAGCTTTAGAAATTCAATAACTACTTATTAAAAGGAGCAAAACAGTGGTGCCAGGTTCTCCTCAAGCACCTGAATTTTGCCCCCCAGCACTGATTTTAGCATGGGGTCGTGCCAAACCATCTACATCCCTACAGAATAAGTCTCCACGTACCTATTTCCAAGCAGGTTCAAATTTTCAAATGGAAAAAAAGCCTCAGTGTAAACAGATCTCAAGAGGACAGACACCTCAGACAGAAGAGTTTGCAGGAAAAGCAGTACTACTACAGTTACTAAGAGGATGAGAAAAAGCAAGCAAGTTTATATTTATTTCCCAGCAGAAGAGCTGGAGCTGAAAATAGAGACAGGAGGGGAAAGCAAGGAAGAGGATACGAGGACCTCAAAAAGGAAAGTTGATCAAATTCTTTCAACCACTTGAAAACCCATGGGGCTCCTCCAGCAGCTGGGTGCGAATCCAGCCACTCTTAGTACCAGCGCACTGATCAAACACGGGCAGCAGCTCGTTCTGTCATTTTCTGACTCATCTCCTGCGTTCGGCACTCGAGCTGCGTCAGGGAAACAGAAAAGCTTTCTCCAGTATCAGCCCAAAGAGGAAGGTGACTATTGACCCGGCTTCAGCAGCTGCAGGCAGTTCTAATCACCGCGTCAGTCAAACACTTAATATGCTGGATTCTGCTGCGCGCGAGGCGCTCCACGGGCGCGACGGCCAGTTCAGCTAAGCTAGCGTTAACATGCATGCAGTTGGGTTTTACTTTTTTGGAGTGGGAAAGACTTAAGGGACTAGGAGAGGGATCGTCCCCTCCCGTGTCTGGCAGGGCTGTCACTGGTATAGGTTAGAGGGTCAAGACACCACACAAATTTGGTCAAGACCCTTCCTAACCTGCCTACATCAATCCCCCTCCAGCTATCCCAGAGCTGCTTCCCATCTCCGTGCTCCAACAATGCTCCCAATAATTAATTAACCGATTTGAAAGTCCCAGGCTGATGGTTCTGCATTGAAGAAAAAAAAAAAAAAAAATAAAAAAATCTCTCTTTACTCGAAACTAATCAAAACTGAGTCCAAGAGCCGGTGTTTTAAGTCCGGAAGCACAGCCACGTCTGTCTGAGCACAACACATGCCTGTGGAAATCACCACAAAAATGCGGCGCTCAGACATCAGACAGGAAAAGAAGAGCAGTAAAAAGGGCACCCAAGGTCAAAACATACGCCAAGGCTCTTAAACCCAAGATTTTTATTACAACAAACCTTCCAGAAAGGCTTGCGGAGGAAGATAGCAGATTTCCCTGCTCCTCAAAAGAAAGAAAACCAAGCTGAACAACTCAGAAAACCCACTTTCTTTCAGCTGCCGTACTGAAGCGATCGGGTGGATTTCTGCAACAAGTGATGCTGAAGTGCTTTGATTAGGGGTAAGCATGCAGAACTCCAGCAAACTGGGTTCAGTCCCAAGGCCCAGGTCCTCTGCGAGGAGGTGGTGGGGCAGCCACACAACTTCACCCACTGAAGACACAACGAGAACAACGGGTTTTTACTTTGTTGGGAGAGTTTGGCCATAAATTTAAAAAAAAAGTATTAGCAGAAAGGACAATTTAAGTGTTGTCTTACAGACACATTCCTTACTTTTCAAGTAAAGCGAAGGCCCCTAGGCCTTCAAACTCATTTCTCCTCTGATTCGCAAGAGCCTAAATTTATCAGCCTTGTAGCCACGCGGCAGGGCTCATCTCTTTGTACAGGAAACGGGAAGGAATTCAAGACACGGCTTTATTTAAAGTTCAGACTCCCCCTGTTGGGCTACGCTGCCACACAGCGATTTTACCCCAGGTGTTTACTTACAAAGCTAACCCCCTCCCCACAAAAACTAGAACCAGACTCTGACAAGAATAACAGAATTAAGACAACGCTTACCAAGGCGTGAGGAGTGTTTGCGTTGTGTGGCCAACCAGTTGTGATGTTTTCCCTGACTAAAGTAACACATTCTGAGTAATTAATGAAATATTACATTTTTTTACTGGTCACACAGCAAAGGAGGTCTTTAACTATGATGCTAAATTTGAGATGATGGAGAGTTTCCACCAGGAACCAGATCCACGTTTTATTGAGTGGTCTCCAAAGAACTTCAAAACTTGTTGTATCCCATTTAATGGGGTAGCATCAAGAGGCAGGAGATGAGAGGAGAAGCACGGATTCCTATTTTGCCTGTGTAGGTACACACTTACTTAGAAAATGCTGTCAAAACTGTCACAGTAAAGCATCACTGAAAAATACACGCTCGAAATGATCAAGTGTCCTGCAGGCAGATCCATGCCCCTCCAGACAGGCGGCACAGAAACACCAGCCTACGCACATTCTCCTACCTGACATCCTTGCACCGCTGTATCTGTCTGAAATTGGATGAATTTATTAAAAGACTATAGATCGTAAAGGCTTTGAGCCCTTAAAAAAAAGCACATGCACACATGGGTACTTTCTCATCAGGCAAGTTAGGCAACCGCTCCTTCCCAGCTGCGAGGCACAAGACGGCCGGCGGGGAGTGATGAACAGTCGCGTCTGGGGGTACTTTTTCCAGCTTGAAACTGTGTGCTCAGCACCCATCTATTAAAAAGTTTAAGTCATTCTCCATTAGGGGAAAAAAATAAGTCGTGCTCTCCTGACAAGTATTTCTTCTGCCAGTTGCTCAAGCCCCTCCACGGCTCTGAACGCCCTTTTTCTCCCTGCCGTCACACATTCACTAGAGTGTTAGTTACCTCTAAAAGGTGCAGAAATACAGCCTCACTTATTTCTCTGAACTCCACAACTCACGCTCTAGTCGAGGAGACGCTAGCTGAAGACAACTCAGCCTCACATGCTGTTAAAAATGGGTTTAGAGTACTGAAAACACAACTATTTCTGGAAAAAAAAAGATGCGCCGAGGTGCCTGGAAGCCTGGGGCAGTCTCTGTGGTCGTCTCTCGATGGTGACAGTACTGCTGACACCACCTCATCCGCACAATCAAGTTCATCACTGCCCTGTTCTCCCAGCTTCACCCCACAGCACCTTTGATTTCGGGGCCCCCAAAAAGACTGACTGCGCTTCACGATAAGAAACAAGCACTCCACCTCAACCCTTACTCCTGGCAGCATTTACATTTCTTTTTTTGTGTGCCTGCCATGCACCAGCGCTTCCCATCCATTTTATTTCCAGGAATTAATTCCCATACTGATGTTTCATAACTATCAGAGAGCACCTACCAGTAGCTTTCAGATTTACTAAGGCAGAATTGGGAGAGTAGCTTTCCTATCGGTAGGAGGAAACCCCCCCGCACACCCACCCACAAAATAAAGGCAGCGCAGGCCGATGCTGAATGAGTTCACAAGTGCTGAACAACACTCTCCAGCTCCACAGTGCCACTCAGCAGAAACAGCTGCTTCAATGCGAGCTCACATCTCTCGCTGGCTAATGTAATAACAAAATTAAACAGGACAACACGGAGACTAATCCAGCCGGGGCGGGGGAAAGCCATTTAGTATTCCCAAGCACTGGAACGAGCCATTTAGTCTCCGCGCGCACGCGGCCTGCGCAGGCGTTAGCGCTGCACAGCCACGTTCCGCTCCTGCGAGGATTTGCCAGGATCTGTTTACACGATCCGCTTTTCCCCGCTGAAGGCACGAAAGAAAACACTCTGCGCAGAACGTAAGAGGCAAACGCGTTCTCTCCCCAGCTTTTTGCAACTCTTCCTGCGAACTGAGCAAACAACATGAATGCAGAAATATCAGCGCTGCCCCTGAAATGTATTAACAATGAGTGAGGGCTGCTGAAAGAGAAAGGGGGGACTGAAAGTATTAACAAAAGCCCACAGCGCACTGGCTGCGGCTAAAGCTAGAGCCTGAAAGACTTCTTTGTCTCTCTGGTCAATGCGAGCCTATTCAGCGGCCCGATATATAGCAGAAAGAAAGTGAGGGTGGGAGGAAGAAGAGTCCTGTCTCTTTAGGGGACGTCTCCTCAGCTGCCAAGCTGCGGGGCAGGGAGAGAGAGGGGGCTCTCGCATGAGCACAGAGCCGCTTTCCGAGCGGCCCGTAACCCGGGCATTGTCTGCGAACAAACGCTGACTGAGAGGACATGCTCTGCTCACGCCCAACCTTCCTCAACCAGGGGCCACACATTCCAGGAACTGGACATCCAGTTCCCAAAGAGCCTCCCAGTGCAATATAAATAGTAAACTATAGAAAATAAACCCCCCATTTCTGAAAGTCTGCTTGCTGTTCTGCAATCCCTTCCTCCCAACAATGAGCTATTGTTCCTCTCCTGGTACTGAGGAAATGTTTGTGTTCCTTCTCCGGGTCCCTTACATTTAGAGACCTGCTCCTCATTTCAAGATAATTACCCAACATGCTACAAAGCATGCAAGCCTTCCACAGGTCAAGAGAAAATAAATTTAATACCGATTTCACCAAACAAAACCAACACCTCCCTCCTGGTTTTCTTAGTATTACCGTAAAAACTCAGCAGAGCTCAGTAGCTAACCAAAACACCTAGAAAAGGCCAAAGGAGGAGAGGCCCAGCTGACACTGGCGTGCCGTTTAACACGGACACACACAACCATCCGTTCGAAACGCAGCACGATGAAGGCGAGCGCTCTCTCGAGCATACCGACTCTTGCTGGGGGATATTTCTCCTCCTAGATGTTGAAACGTGGGTACGTGCAAGCTCCTCATCCACGCAGCCGCAAGCACCATGAGTGCGTTCTCACACGTCCATGAGGCTGGACCCTCCAGTGGTTTAAGATGTGGGCATCATGTACCTTCAGTACCTTCTTGCAAACCGCACGTCCCAAGGAACAAAAATACTCTCTGTGAAAAAACAGGAGCGGGAATGCACATACGTCTAGGCTTGCTCCTCTCCTGAAGTGGGCACTCGCTGCACGCTGAAGCCTACGGCCAAGCAGCAAGGTTTGAACTCTCCCTGCTTCTGAAGTCTTGACCACTGCAGAGCCAAGATTTTGATGCTGGCAGGACCGCTGCAAACAGCCTTGCACATGACCACACAAAGGAAACGCTTAAGCGAGAAAAAACATATTGCATATTCCGTATTTCCATCCCTTTAACATGTATTCTTCCAACCAGAGGATGCGAGGGACAGCACGGCAATCGCCAAATGAACCGACGATAGAAGAGGGAGCTCTGGCAGCGTTCACACAGATTTGCTCAAAGGAATCCCGAGCGCGCAGGCTCCGTGGTCCTGCAGCAGCCGCACTTTAGATAACCACGCAAAAGGCCAAGTTGGTAAAATCCTCTCTTTCTGCCCCATCACACGTGCTATCTCATTCTGCTGCTTTTAAGCACTTCACTTTCGGGGACTGCGCATCTATTTTTAGAGTAGGCCAAGGGGCAAGAAATTTCTTTATAAAAAGAAGCAAATTAATTTGTTTGCCTTAAAAACAAGGGCTTCTTAATTGCAATCACAGCAATAACTTTTGCAAGAACAGCTTGTAAAGATAAAAACCTTTTCTCCCCCCCGTGTTGTAGTTGAACTAAAAGGGAGTAAAACTCCAGTGTTGCCACAGTCTTAATTAAATTTGATTGATAGCCCATTACATAAGTACGCATAAAGCCACAGTTCGCACAGGATGCTATTTCCTTTCAGGTTTTTCAACACAGAAAGGGCTCCCGTTCTTAACCGTTAAGATAAAGACCTTTTCAGAAGTGCTGATCTGCTGCTCCACTGGAAAATGGTGGAAGGTCTCATTAAAAACAGCCAGCTGTGCAAAAAGTTACCGCTCTTCAGGCATCCCGCACGCCTCCGGAGGGAGAATCCTCTCCAACGCACCAGCACACAAGGCGCTGCAGCCGGAGCCGTACCCCAACGCCCGCCTCGCAGCACAAAGAGGCGTTTCAAACGCGCACACGCTCCTGCCGCTCTCCCCTGCCCGCCGCAGGAATGTTTTGCCTCCTTTGTTCCTTCGCAGGTGGGGGAACAGCGGCGTCACGCAGGCGGCTCGTAAAGCGGGGAAGAGGAACTTAAAAAACAAAACCCTCTTGCGCTGCGAACAGCAGAGTAGCTGTGCCCATGCAGAAGTGGGACTTTACAGCACGCTCTTGTATCATCACTTTTTTTTCCCCTTTTTTTTTAATGGCAGGGTGCTACATGCTCTCAGGTCCAACTGTCCAGTTACCGGAACACCCTCAAAGGCCATGAGAAAGAATAAAGAAGCAGAAAGAGCATCAAAAGAAAGTTACCTGTAAATTCAGGTAATTCTGTGTGCACCTGAACCTCTGGCGAAGGGAGTAGCTGCTACAATACGCAAGCTTGAAACCGAAGTCTAAAGAAACGCAGAAACAGGGAAGAAACAAAGAAACGCAGTCCATAAAACACTCTTTGACCGGCGATGACTTGGGCTTCACTTTGCAGCTCTGGCAATGCAAACAGAGATGGTACACGGACAGGGAACTCTCACCTTCCTAACTGTCACTTAGAGACTGCTGCGTTGATGGTTAGGAATAAAACACAGCAGGGCAAGTTTTATTTATTTATATTCCTGAACACAGCAGTAACTTAAATGAAAACTCTTGACTCCAAAGCTTTAACGTTACCACCGTAGATAGGAGAACATCAACAACGTCTGCAGGAAAGTACGCTCCGTTTTCAGGTAAATCGAGATGTAAATATTTGTTCTACTTAATTCTGCTGTGTGCAGTCCAGAAGGACTGATCAAAGACAGCATGCATTTTGAGATGCAATTATGAAATGCCGGCATTTAGAAATCAAACAATCTATAATAAAAGTTACTCAATAAAACAAACAGAGGAAAAAAAAAAAGCAGAAGTTCTCACATACGCTATTACAAGCTACATGAGAGCTACACGATGCTGCTTATACCTGAATATTCATGTGGGAAAAAAATTAAGACCAAGAAAAGCCAGAAAGTGAACCTCGTTAAGTTTATTAAGGCCCGTAAAGGAGCTACAAGCGCAGATGCCACAGACCAGGGAGACTGAAGTCCCAGCTGCTGGGCTCTCTGCTACTTTCAGGTCTCAACACCCCAGCATATAAATAGGTTTTAAGGGACAAGCAACGCGACCAGAAGATGCGTCAACCAAACGAGTCTCTTCAAAGTACCGCTGGTAAAGGCTTCCTGTTTTTATGTTCCTTGTCTTTACTGAGCGTAAACTGCAAAGGGGACTGCGCATGTTTTCGGTACAGAGATTGTAATCAGTTCACTGATTCACTTCAATCACATTTCACAGCTGCCTGTGCCAGCTCTGAGATTGGGATGATCTCAAAATACTGTCCTGCCCCCCGGCACCACCAAAAACACCTTGCAAACGACTTTCCCATGAACAGGGAAAACGAGAGCCTGCCCTCTGATCCTACCTCCTTCTAAAGCTTCAAACGCGCAGCACTTGAGGCCTCTTGTCTTGAGCTGTGTCTCACGGGCGACTTCACACAGTGACTGCTCCCACGCTGTGGTTACGCTGATGTAACAGCCCAGAAACCAAAACCTACGAGCGGACATCCTGGCACAGCAAAGACAAGCCCTGTCTGGGAATAATGCACAAAAAAGTCCAATTCCAGCTTATGGTTAAATAACTCCTCGCTTGAAGGCACCATGAGATGAACTCCAGGCAAGCTTTGGCCTTTTTCTGCCCACGCTGACACCAAAGGCTTCTAAGGGGAAGCTGATATTATTACCAGACACAGCCGAAGTGACAGTTTTGTGGAGCGCTCACCAGGCACACGTACTGCTGATTTTTACTTTTGGGACAATCACTTACCAGTCCCTGGAAAGATGATTTTGCTGCAGTTTCCCTGTTGTTAAGAGGAATTTAGCAGATCAGGTGCTCTGATTCTCTCTGCAGCCAGGGCATGTCAACAAAGTAAGGAAGTTCCTTTAAAATAATCCAATTCATTCACCTCCCACGCGAGCAGCCCCACTTTCCTCTACTCGATCCCTTTGCAATTGGGCTTCTCTTGAACAGCAGTGAACGGCAAACAGCCTCAGCCGTTTCCTGGTCCACAGTTATCGTTCAGGCTTTAATCCAGAGAAAGCTTACTATTTCCTGAGCTGAAGAGGAAAAGCTACCGCAAACAAAACAGTTTTGTTCTCACCTTTAGGTAAGGGAAAACACACAGCCAAGCATCAGCTACCATACACGTCCCTTGCGAGACGGCAGAGGATGGCTTTCCAGCGCCCAGCAGCGAGAGGCAGGGTCTCGACTGTCACGAATACCGTTCCCCTTGAGGCGCTCAGCTGAAGCCAGCACGCGTGAAAAAGCTCAGGAGCTCACAGCTCACGCTGTGACACCAGCGGAGAAGAGGGCAGTGCCCAAGCCGCACGCTGATGCTCGGCGAGCTCCCGTGAGAACGCGGGCAGCGAGCCTCCCGTGCCTTGGGGACAGCAGTGGGTCTCAGGACCCTGTTAACACCCCACCATCAGACCTTCAAGCATGAAAGACCTTCTGACACCGCAATAGCTACAGCACCTGCGTACGAACACCTTATCCTGAACGTATGAAATCACAGAATCATAGAATGGTTAGGGTTGGAAGGGACCTTCAAAGGCCATCTAGTCCAACCCCCCTGCAAGGAGCAGGGACATCCCCCACTAGATCAGGTCGCTCAGAGCCCCATTGGTGCCTTTTTCCTCCAAGACATCCAAGAGCTAAAAGGTGATTAAATAAACGTTTCTTGAATACGAAAGGAGCTCAGTCCCACCATCAACACCACCAGGATGTGTCTAATTCCGTATTTGAGCTGTATTTTGGGTAGCAACCCTCAGCGCAGCACTGAAATTCCTTTGCTCCGAATTGCCAAGTTTTGGCACAACGCATTTAACAGGGGATGTGTTAACGGGAGGAAGCAGCAAGGGCAAAACCGGATGAGATCCACTCTGTGGATCGCAACGGCATTGCGATCTGTCTGCCTTCGGAGCAATGGTATAGCCAACTCGGGGAGTGGCACATACTGATCCCGAGCTAAAAATAACTGGATTACAGGAGTGACAGGCAATTCTAACTCCATTATTCAAACCTTGATTACATCTAACATCAAGTATATTTCTTAATCAACCCGCCTCAAGTGACTACTTGAAGACTAATCTCTCAGAGCCTTTTTTCAGGGTAGGGGAGATTCTTCTACAGCTTTAACACAGCAAAGAGCAGGTAGAACATGAAAATGATTACCCACAAAGCATGTCCTTTCCAAAAATACGTGGCAAAACACTGGATATTTTTTTTTTCTGTTTCATATAAACATGATGTAAAACGAAGTTAAAACGAAGTCTCAAAATGCCCTTCAGCATCTAAAAATGAACCAAGCCCGGAGGGAAGAAAGCATCTTGCACAAGGCATTTCTCAGCATGGCGCAGCAAGGAAAAAGTCCTTTGGATACTGTTAACCACTTTTTTTTTTTTGCAATTAAATACAACAGAAGGGAAAAAAAATTCATTACCTGAAAGAGAGAGATATCTTAACACTGCTTTGTATGACGAAGTTGTTCTAGACCAGCCTCTGGCTACCAAGCATTTGGTGTTAAAAAACATTCACGTAAGAAACAGCTCAGCAGGAAAATGGTATTCTAGCTCCCGAGAGCCCCCAAGCACACACATCAGAGGCGACTGCACACCGCAAACCTCCCTCCAGAGAGGATGAACGTAAAGACACTGCCAAAAAACTGCTCCAGCTGCTGTTTGCTGGAGATGTTTCTGCCCCAGCTGATCACCACCACCACCAAAGCTAACCACACCCCCACGGTCTGTCCATTTACAAACCATCCGATTCCTCCCCGACCTGCTTTGGTAAAGCGATCCCTGTTTAAAACATCTAAAGATGGAGGTGAACGGAAGGACCGGGAGAAGAGACGGGCTGGGAAAATTTCCTGGGTCACTTTATCGAGCGAGGCCACCAAACAAACTAACTGAGCCATCACCGGGGAAGACGGGAGATGCTCATCCCAGGCGGGAGGTAGTTCAGAGGCGGTCAGACACATCGCTCCCAGCAAACGCCGAGGAGGCTTCAGCGTGAAGAAACTATGTCGTTCACCAAACTAAGATGGAAGGGGGGAAAAAAGCAGGAGTCTTTAAGAGGAGGTAAGGATTCAAAGAGAAACATCACACCACAAAAGGCCCAAGCAGCGGCTAAGGAAGAGCCAGGCTGACACAGGCAAACTGACGTGAGGCAACGTCAGAGCCGTATTTTCCTTTATCGCGTTTTGATTTTGACGGGGGCAAAAAATTAAGAGGAGTAGTCTTACCCTGAATGGCAGCTACGCGAGACTGAGACTGAGCATGTGCCTCAGTAAATGCTGTAAAAACACACAAAGCAAGGCTGCAAGGAGGCTGGCCTGATGGAGACCACACAGGAGCAGCCGGGAGGAGACAGCCACAGGAGAAGGTTTTGATCTCCTCGGCCAAGTGACACGGACAAGCCCACTCCTTTCTGAAGTTACTCTGGCTTTTGGTCTATTCCACGATTATCAGGTACAGCTCTTCAGCTGTCCTCCAGACCTCTGGGTGCATCAGACCCTGCACACACCTCGTCTGGCAGAAAAAGGAGTATTTTTAATACAATGCCACGGACGGGACAGCCGAGCTAGAGCCGTGCTCATCCCCTACCTTTCACATTCTGCAATGTGAAACGTGCTGACAGAACACTGATTGTACAACACTGCTGCACTTCAATCACTGAGCTTAAAACAACTCACAGCACAGTATCTCACACAAACTGAATCACACTTCAAAGAGAACAAACATCCCCAAATTCAGCACACTTCTGTCCCCCGATTAGCAGCTGAAACAGCAGCTTCTGGCCCGTTCCCAGCTGCGCGCGCTCGCAGAGGGGCTCCGACCTGCTCAGCCGCTGCCCGCGTGCTGCTCTGAGCTAACCTGATAAACGCGCGCCGGGCTCTGGGCTGGGAAGCGCGGAGCCGCCGTCAGCGTGCCCGGGGAGGACAGCTTACAGCGGACAATCCCCTGGGCTGGCCGAGTAACTCCTCTGTTCCCAACAGCCTCGCCAGCGAGCAGACACTGGGATTGGTTGCCTTGTGGGTTTGTTTTTTTTTTCCTTCAGAACAGTTACTTAACAGACACAGAGAGTTATTTCTACACCGAGTTTATCCTGCGAACACATAACCAGTTAAGAACACTAAAGTCCAAGCAGAGGAAGGGCCAGATGACATAACTCAAAAGACACACAGAGGGAGGCAGACCAGGAGGAAACGTATCTCACCGCAGAGAAAGGTTACCAAGCTGTTACTCAGCCTTTACTGAGCTTACAGCCTACCTTCCCTCAGACCGAATTCACACAGTAAAACCTTACGTCTCCGGCTTCCCTCTAGCACCAGCAATTATCTGCATCTGGGGGCATGTTCTTACATGACTGGGGAAAAAAAAAGTTCCCAATACAGACACAAGCACTACAGCGCTCATCCGTGGCAATTTTTACCCAAGAGTCTACATTTCTGTAACGTACTAAAACACAGCCTACTTATTTTTACCTTGCTGTGCAGGCCGTCAACTCCCCCAGCCCACTTCACTCAAACTTTGTACCCTAAACCCACAAATAAGCTCCTACAGCTGACAGGGCCGCAGCCCACGCGTGCCTCCTCTCTACAGGGACGGCTGCTGCCTGCACCCCGGGGTTCGGGACCCTCCAGCAGCAACTATACATTTGCAAGGCAGGCTTTCTCTCCGTACGATAGGCATGAACATCAAACAGCCTGGTAGTTTACTGTCTCATTCACTCAGCCACATTTCCTACCGCGTCTCTAATACTTCACGCTGTGACTCCATGGGAAAACGCAATACTCTGCCGGTCAATCTGTCAAGCAGCATCGCGGTGACAGCAGTGTTGTCACCCAGAGTGATGGTCCTTCCGTCAGCTGGGCAATGAATTCCTCAAGTACACTTCTCGAGAGCATTAGCGCTCATTTCAACTCCCAGGGTTGTAACGCCTCGTGACTTCCCCCCCATAATCTTTATTTCAGTGGTTTATCAAAATGAAATGAAAGCCTAAGTACCCTCTTTGCCACATGCAGAGCTTATGACTTCTCCTGAGTTAAAATCCCGTGTCGTGCAAAATGAAATCCTGAGAAAGCAGGCAGCTCGGGAAGGCAGCGCGACGCATCTCACGCTGCTGCACAACAGAAGAGAGTTCACAGAGGGATACAGGCTGGACGGGAGCTCTGGGTCTCCTCGGCCCCATCCTCCACACGGTCAGTTTTTCCTCGTAAGGACTCTCAGTTGCGTACTTTACACACACCTCTACAGGGCGCTGGAAGAAAAAGTAATAGCAACAACATTTATCCCAGCTGAGCCTGGAGATGAGCAGTAAATTAGCCTCAGAGCATTTCTCATTTACAGAAACGCTGGGTTTACTTCCATTAGCTCTGCCTGTTGAATCCAGGCCGCAAACGCAGAGGTAAAGCACAGAGGGAAGGCGGCATCTGCTGCACGTGGCCGCGGAGGAAGACTACCAAGCACACATCCCTCTCCTTACTGCGCAAAGCGGCCTCCGAAGTAACGCTCCAGAGCTGGGCCGGCACGCAGGCAGGAGTCGGGGGAGATGCAGCCGGTGCGCTATCCCAGACGGGAAAGAAACGGGAATCCCAGGACCTGGCCCTGCCGCCTGGTTGCTGGGGCCTGTTTGCACGGAGGGCACACCGAGCAGCACAAACCCCCGTTTTGCTGATTTTAAACCGCACAAGCTGCAGTATCACCGTATGCGTAGCAGGTCTTCAAAGGTGATGAACTTTAGCACCTACAAACATCACCCAACCACTTGGCCTTCATCATCACCACGGCAACGAGCAACATCACCTGCCAAAACACGAACAGGGACGCACCGAGGAGCGCACCGCTTACCAGCGCTGGTTTAGCAGCCTTCAATCAGATGAACCGTAACCGAGACAAACACCAAGGCATGCGGAGGGGAGGAAGAGAAGACTACGGAAAGGACTTGCTGCAGTATGAAAGCACTGAATTTGGTCTTTAAACGCTCACGTTTTACCACACTTCAGAACAGGAACGAAGCACACATTTTAAGTTATCCCTAGCGCAGAGCATCTCTGCTATTATTTGGGGCTGCAGCGCAAGCAGCCTGCAGATACGCCGTTCTACGGTTCACCGAACCGTTCGGTCAAAGCACACTGCTCCTCTTCCCTTTGCAATTCAGAGACTTTTTTGACCCACCTGCAGCAAGTACGGATGCTACAGATCTTTTACGTCCCCTATTCCTAAGCGAATACAACATTTCAAGCACGACATAATCAAAATGTGGATGGAGCTAGACCACAAGAAAAAGCAGCCCGAGCCTGATGAGTGAACTCTTCTCCTCTGAGAAAGTATTTCCAGCTTTCTCCTCCTGGAGGTGGAAGTTCAGCAGAGTTCTCCGAGATCTTCCAAACCCTCAGTGCCCTTTTAGCATCTTGGCTCAACCAGCAAGACCTCAGACTCCCCGATGGAGACCAAGAGTTATCACTGCTTTCAACACTTCCCGCTGGGCTGCATTCTTCCCCCAGCAAACTCCTTCCAAACAGCAAGACCGACCTGCGTTGCCAACGGAGAAACAGCTCTCCAGCCCTCATCAGGTCTCTGCTGCTCCCTTGTTTTATCGCTGTGCTCCGGTTTCTTCCTACGCGCCCTTCACAGGTTGATTAACACTGATGGTGGATGATCAGACGCCTGGTAATTCAGGCTTTTACACCACACCGGAATTCTCATTAAGGCACACACACTTTACTAGAAAGCTTTCTGCTGACTGTTCCCACTCCTGACATTCAGGCCGTTCAATAGACATTCTGCACAGAGGTCCCGGCTATAAAATTCACATGTTCTTCAGCTGCCAGAACGGGAATTGGGTGACAGGACAATTCATTCATTTATTTAATGATCTTAATGTCAGCCTGAGTGGATAAAGTGTGCTTTGGCTTCAGCAAGGAGCAACGGGGACCGTGCCAAGTGCCGGCAACAATTGTGTCGGTGACTGCCTGCAATAGCAGGTACGGCCGCCACGGACAGGGCAGCAAAACGTTACGGTTTGGGGGGGGAAACGGGAATCATTTCAAGTCAAATTTGGTGCATAACCTCAGATCCAAATATTTAAACATAGTTATTTGTGCAGATGAACTTTTTTTTAATTAACAAAAGTGGTTTGGAAATGTAATCAATACAATTAAGCTGAATAGGCTAAGCTCATCAAAAAATTACACTTAGCAATATTTGCATATCAACAAAAATTAGGTCTTTTTTTTCTTTTGAAGAGACAGACATAAAAGCACTTTGAAATCTAGTTTAAAACGCAATGCTGAAGGAAAACACAGAACCCAAGTTGCACAGACAGGTTGACAGCTGAATTATTTGCATTTCTCAAATCTAGAATAACACGGAGCCCGGAAAAGTAAGTATTTGATGAGAGACCGACCGGTAACTTGTATTTGTATCTGCGTGAGCACCGGTGAGAAAGGGCGCCGCAAAGTGAGGCTAGCTCTGTATTTCAGAGTCAGCTGGACTCAGAAGGTGTCTCACCAGCCCAAGAAATATTACATCCGAAAGAGCCTTCTGCATGAACGTCGCCAGGCTAAAACCGGGCGTGAACCACCAACTGCTGAAACGCCCTTCGCACCGTACTGTGGAGCTTGAGACGCACCGCAAATTGCACAGTAAAAGTCACAACAAGGATCCTTTAACCGCTTTTTGATTCCAGTTCTTGACTCCCGCCCACCCCCGCAAATAAGCGGTACAGGTTATCCACCCTCAGCCACGGTACTCTGCCAAGCTGCCTTTTAACAGAATAGGGATCTTGAGTCCGTCCAATTCATCAGCTGCACACAAAGTGGCCGCTGTCAAGCCTAAAGCACCCTGTACATCACCACAAACAAGAATTCAAGACTTCCAGAAAGTTTTCAGAGCAGACTTCCTTCTGAATTTCATGTAGGACTTGACAGTTCTGTAGAAAATCCCGTGGTAGTCCAAGGACAGAAGGGCTAGGTCTCGTCGCTTAGTGGGAAGGCACTTTTTTTTTTTACAGACCTTTCTTCAGGATGTTAGGAGGCTTTCACAGATAGTCGCTGACTAAAAAACCAAAGCTGTATCACCTAAAAAAAAAATCTTTCCCTTTGATGCTTATAGGAAGTCTCCTGCTTAGTCTGAAAAAAACAAAGACTTGTGTCATTTTTGCGTTTTGACAAAAGAACAAAATAAGTCCAGAAAAATACCAGTTTCAAGGCACAGGAACTGCTACGACTTCTTAATAACGCATAAAAGAGAGAAATCTCCTTTTCAGACCACCATTAGCACAGCTATAGCATTACTTCACAGGGATTTTCAAATGCCACCAGCGACGCAGACGTGTAAACCAGACTGCTCTTAGTAATTCAGTAACTCGCACACAGTCACTCTCACATGTAAATCAAACCGAAACACAAACAAACACACAATCATCATCTGGCAACCGCAGAAAGAGAGAATCGGTGCAGCGTTTGTTAGCTTCCACCTCCCAAAGGCTTTCCAAACGCAGGAAAATCTGTGTTATTTAAGATCTTTAACTGCACCAAATCTCTCTCGCTCTGTGTTTTCACAGCATCAAGAGCAGACTCAAGGACTGGCAGCAAGATTTCTTTTCCTACCACCCTGGGGACGCAGCAGGTGAAGTCCACTCCCCTGGTGAGCGCGGGGACGGTCTTCGTGTTTGCGACTGGTACGGAGTTATTCCCGTGCAGGTACTCCAGCGCGTGAGAGTCTCATTCCTGCTGAGTTCAACCGCTTGGAAAGGAGCAGCTGCTGCCTGCATCTCGACAAGTCCTAACCCATTTCGGCACTTCACCAACGGCTTTGGAGAACACTCCTGGTATCGGCTGACGACTGGATGTGTTTTTCTTTCAAGACGTACATTTTAGAAGCCACTTTGCTTTTCTTCAGCCATATTTAAAGCTCTAGAGATAGTTTAACTCTCATCCAGATAACGGACACATAAAGGCGTTACAATCCACAGCAGAAATGTATTATTTCTGGTAGCAGAACTGATTTAAATCTGATACAATCTCAGCGTGGGCAAACTTGTCCTTTTCTCTCCACCTCAGATGACTACACAGCAAATAAAGGTAAAAACAATCCGTAAGGTACAATCAGAATAGGGAGCATGTCATTTTCCTTTCAGGAAAGAAAAAAAAAATACTGTCCCATTAACCTAGTTCCATGCCCAGCAGCAATTTGACTCAAGTCCCATCAGCAACAGTGTGCCATCACCTACTACGAAACGAGAGAGCGCGTTCCAGGACAGCTTCCAATCGTATACGAGAATAACATGTACTAGAAAATTTCACTAGCCTAAAAGCTTATTTTGCTCTCCTCCCTTTGATTCTTTTCTTTTTTAGGAACCCACTCTATTTTCTTCTTCCAGCTGCTCCACATCACCATTTCCTATTTGGGAGGCAAAACGAAGTCCACAGTTTGGAAAGGAAAGTTGTACACAGGAGTTCTTGGAACTACCACCAAGCGTAAAGCACAGCATTAGGAGAAGTCACATCAACTAAGGTCCTTTAAAACAAAAAATAAATAAAGGAAAATCAGTTGCCCTGGTTCCTCCAGACCACGGGGCACACATCTTCATGCCCCTGTAACAAACACCAGTTTTCCCTTCCCCGTTCATTCCAGAAAAGCCTTCGCAGTTGCTAGCAGACATGTTCCAGTCACAGCTAAAGTTTCCTACTAAAGCAATGCCTGTGAAACAGCGATACCACCCATCTACAATTCCCCAGAGTAAAAATTCCAGCAACTCTAATCACATTAGCGGATTTACACGCAACTACACTTGACAGTTGACTAGTCCCGAAATTGCTGGATTAGGGAGAAAAAGAAAATATAGGTTACCTGCGACTTCTAAAGAAAGATCTTCCCTGCTCACGCTTACTACGAAACAAAAATGGAGCAAACGCACCAGCTCGACGCACCCCAACATTTGGTAACAACACGAAAGAGCCTTCAGCCCCAAGACAACAGCCAAAATCCATACACACAGACAAAAATCCTTCTACGTCCCAACATCTCAAAGGGAAGTTATTTGTTCCAAGTCTCCTACTACTCTCTCACTGACTTCCTCCCATAGATGAAAACACAAACTGTTCCACAATCAGTACTGCACACCAAATACACGTATATACCTAAACGGCTGAAGTAACCTTCCCTGCCGAGAACACATACAACCACCTCCTCCGATACGACAGAAAATAAGCTGAAAGTGCATTTTTGGCAGAATGGTTTTCTCCAAGGCATTTCACCACAAAAATCTTACAAAGCTGGTAAAGTGACATATCTGAGCTATAACATGATTAGCTTTTGTCATTAAATAAATTAAAGCTATTTCTGCCTGAAAGAACGCTATGATGTGCCAAGGCTGGGGAACATCAACAGGGAGAAGGCAGAGAAGTCTAAAAGCACTTAGTTTTCTGGCAATACACTCACAATCCCATGCCCGTTCCTCCCCTGCAGAAGAGCCACCACCACCAAGCAGCAAGGAAAGTCTCCGTGCCTTCAGAAGCCTCTTTCTCCCCCGACGCACGCCCGCCCAAGACGTGCGATCTCCGCTGCTTCAGACACTTCTAAACGGGAACGCTTCTCAGGCAGCAGCACTGCCCCTTCCTCCCGCCGCGATTTCAGAAAGCTCCCTCCTGAACTCAAAAAATCAGAGAGCAAGGAACGCTTCTGATCTCAGCCCCATTGCTCCGCTCCTTCCCACCTCTCACCACTCCTCCCATTTCATGACCGTAACGCCCCGAACACCCCTCCTCACAAGCAGCCGCCACTGGCATCTGGAAGAGGACTTCCAACCGTGCTCTCGTTTAACTTCAGCTCAATGTCACAGCCGCGCAGAAGCCGGAGCCGATCAACCCGAGTCGCAGGGAGGCGCAGTGCTTTACACAAAAGCCACGATCACACTCTTCAAGCTGAATTTTACACCCAAGCAGCTTCCTAATTCCTGGTTCCTCATCCTCAAAGTCATCAACAGATAAGCTCCAGAGAGCAGAGAGAGATGCTACACCACAAACTCTGGAAAAAAGCCACTTGTAATGGAAGGAAGCAGCAAGGGAAGACGGCGTTGGCTCCAAACTCGCAGAGTATCACAGAAACCCAGAGACCCCGATCCTTCAGCGCACGCAGAAGATGCTCTCTGCTGAGAAAATCTTGAGCACTTTCTCCTCCAGCTTAACTCTTTGCTCACTAAGAGAAGACAGAAAACCCCACGCACTCAAATCCTCCTCCACAGTCTTAATTCAACCAGACGATCACCAACACAGGCCTACTCCAGCAGCTCAACCTGGCCCGCATGCGAACACCGGGAGAGCACTGCCAGAACCTCACCCCGACTTCACACGCAGTCTCTTGCCTTCCTGAAGGTGATCCTGTATTTCCTGCTGTTCTTCCAGGCTTTCGGGAAGCCGCTCACGTACAGAAGATGCTACCCAACAGGGCAGGAACTAGCACAGTGCTTTCTGAGAGGGACCACAGCACAGTTAGCTAAAGCAAATGGGGAAAAACCGAAGCAGGCACTCAATTACTGAGGCAACATGAGCAAAACCCACATTTCTGCGCACAGCAACGGTGCATTTCACACAAAAATCCCCCCAAGCGCTGACCCTTCCTCTCTGCTTCTCAGAAAGGGAATTAAAAGGGGGGAAGAAAAGAAAGATTTTAAACGACCGTCTGTGAAAACCCATCCTGAACTCGCCAGGACCGTCCCACCGCAATAACCTGAGAACGCCCGTGTCCACAGACGCCCAGTCCCACACCGAAACGGCTACGGTGACGCGTTAAGGTCAGGTCTACTGGTGCCTGCACAGAGACCATCAACAACCAGGAAGCCGAACGCCCTCCACGTGCAAGTCGGGAACAGAAAACAAAAACCTCCCGACAGCAGCCCAGAGCCCAGGGTGGCCCTACTTGGGCTGCAGGGTCCCGTGTTAAATTAACCCCGAAGAGCCAGCAGAACGCAGTGCCTCCGAGTTCAACGCAGATCAATCTGTTTGTCCTCTGCAGTGCAATGTTTGCCCGTGTCTGGGCTGGGGCTATGAAGAAACCAGGGACCTAATTATATTGATCCACAAAATTTAGTCCCAGCATGGGGACTTTTTTAAAGAGCAGCTTATTATGACACATAAAAAATGCTTTGCTCCAGTGAGGGAGACTGAAGAACACGGCGTAGCGTACCACGTGTCAGAAGCACCACCAAGTTAGAAACACGAAGGGCTACCGTCAGCTTGCAGCCTGGAGCGTACCTTCATTATTTTACATTTTTATGGAAGAAGTCTCGCTACAAAACAACGAACTTCACCTGGAACTCCTTCCTCAGAGGCAGGCTGAAAGCCAACGCAAAGGTGGGCAGATCGGGATTTACTTTTGATAACGCCCCTCCGTGTGTCACTGCACACTTACACAGCTGCACCCCCCTCGTCCGTCCCCCCAGATAAGGGTCACAATCGAACTGGAGGATCTGTCCAGCCTGACAACTTTTGAGCACCATTTCCGCCTGAAGTCAGGTTTGATTGAACCCTCACCACTACAGAGCCGCAGAACTACCCCAACGTACGCTTACACACGAAATCTAGCTCCTCGAAGCCACTGTGTCACGGAAATTCTCAAAGCTCTGTCTTGTCTCACAGAGCTCCAATAACTTCCCATTCAACACGTAACAGAATGAAACTCCCATCAAAACATTTCTGTTCGTCACGTCCGTCACTCTCCAGCTTCACTTTCCTTCAAGAAATATTTTTTTTTAAATCCCTTCTTCCCCCTGTGTTTTTATTTTCCCTTGCTAATGCCCTGCTGAGGGCACATGCTCTTTTCCTGTACAGTTCTCTTCCACCCAATTCTTCTTTTTTTTTCAATTACACAGACAATTATTTAATTTCATGAAGTCCCAAATCCACACATATTTCCAAAGACACAAAGTTCACCATGCGGAAACTGTTCTAGTTTAAGAAGCCCAAGTCAGAGTCTCAGTCTGCCTATCAGCACGTAATAATCCTTCACACCAACAAATAAATAAACCCTCGCGCTGCCATGAGAAGGAGACCTTGCAGTGCTCCGCTCACTCCGAGTTGCCAGAAGAAACCTGCAAGCGTGTTTTATCTGCTCTAGGGTAACGCTGTCTCAATAGTCGTATCAAAACAGAAAAAAAAAAAAAAAAAAAAAAAAAAAAAAAAAAAAAAAAAACAAAAAAAAA
>JAAGAY010014100.1:1934-29680 GCA_011801015.1 Ardeotis arabs
GATTTTTTTTTCGTCTTTTTTCTTTTTTTTTTTTTTTTTTTTTTTGTTCCAGAGGAGAAAGGTTGCCAACTGATTAATATTTTAAACATGTAGACAACCTGCAGACCTTGCTCTCAGACTCAGATTTCTCCCTTATCCCTCCTGAAAAAAAATGGTTTCATTGCTAGAAACTAATTTTTAAAATTTCACACTCCCAAGTGAAAAATGATTATTTATTCACTTTATTTCACCAAAATTAAGAACAAATAATAGTAGAAAGAGTTCAGGAAACAGTTAAAATCATATTGCACGTAATCTCTGTGGAGTTTGGTTAAGATTTCAGCTTCTTGCTTAAAATTATGTGGGTCAACCTTATGATGTGGGCAATGAATAGGAAAATACGCTACATTTCAGGAACTGAATTTTATATGTCTTTAAAGAAAATGCTGGTAATGCTTAGTGCACCAAAGTATAAGATGCCAATTTGAGAGTTTATATGTGCACGAGGTACTGCAAAGCAAGTTGTAGTGTGCTGTTGTAGGCTCCTCTGGATAATTTATGGGGATTTGTTTTTATTTATTATTCAGATGAGGATTTAAATATTCGACATTCTCATTTGAAAGTGTAAGCTGAGAAACTGAAAGTTTGCTGCCAGGTAAGAGAGAGCTGAGAAAGGAACTTTCAACTGCCCTTCCATCCTGGCTAAGGCCCAAACCTGTGATGGCTTTTTGTTGACCTCCACTCTAGGTGTGATTGGACTGTGTGAGGGGCTCCTCACAGCCACTCTGAAGGTCGGTGCGATGGTGTAGGCTCACGTTACGTCCCAGAACTGCCTCCCTGAATGTCATGAACCAAATTTAGCACCTGCTTATGTCAGGGCAAATGCAGAGTGTTCCATCAACACCAGAAGAGCCACGCCAAAATTGCCCCAGCAAAAACTAGGAATGCTGGTGTTTAAGCTGAAAAAAACCATCTTGATATAGTTCTGCTCTGAAAAATTGTGCATTACTGCTCTCCGTAGGGCTCTCTTCTGCTACCATCTCATTTGTTTTTTCACTGGGGCTGCTTTTGGTTTATACCTACATGAACATTGCAAAAAAACTTCGGCTACTTCAAGTAAACGCTCAAACCAGCCTTTAATTTTGGTCATTGGTTATTATTTTAATTCTCTCCCTCTGATCCCAGATTTCTTCTGAATTGTATCTCAGACTCTGATCACATCTGTGAAGTGCTTACAGGAAGGAACATGGAGTCCAACAGACATGGCAGATAGGTACAACTAGTCATGTCAATGGCAGTAGAATAATTCTGGTTTATGAATCAAAAGGAATTAGAGGATTTCTGCACGTTCAGAGCACTGCCAGAGAGCCACTTGCACAAAATATACTGTGAGTACTTTACATGAGATACCTGCAGAAAAATATCTCCTTTGCTGATGGACACTAAAAAGAGCTATGGATCGGAAAAGGCAGCATGAAAGAGCAAAACCCAAAGAAATTAGAAAGCGTTCAGATCTGGAAAAACACATTTGTGGAAAAGCTAGTTCAACATGTTAGATGTTCTCCTTTTCTTTTGGCTTCTTGGGACTCTACCTCCTCCTTTTCCTCCTGCTCCCTGGTGATATTCAGTATCTAGTTGTCAGCTTTCCACTTCCACTGAGATCAGGGACCCACTTAGGTGCATTCAACCTGGGCCTACCTGAAATCTTCAGCTGTAATCAAGCTGGATATGTGTTCATTTTAGTGGAAAAATCTGCATCTTAAATATTTGCAGAGATACACGCTTCTGTTGTAAAACCACAGATGTGTGTCTCTGCAGATATATATACTTCAGTGTGATATATTATGTTTTATAATTAAAATTTTATTGAATTTTAATATAAAAACAAATTCATACATTAAAAATTAACTAGAGAGCAAACATGTGTGGTATCAGGAGGATACAAGCTGTAGTACAGTAGGACAACAACATCTGACCCATAAAAACCACCCTGCTTTAGTTAGAAAATACCTTTGTGGCTAGGAGATTAGTGTGATATATTATTGAGGTTCCAATATTTGGAAAAATAATACCGTTTTGTCACTCCCATTCATGAGTAAAGAAACAGCTTTTGAAGTCCTTTTATTAAACATTGGAAGGCAAATGGATTTAGACAGAGCAAGCGTGGTCTCCCAACAAGCACAGTAAGTACTATTTATGTTATAGAGTTAACATTTTTTGAGCAGACTAAATGGTTTCTTGCGGTGCCCAGTGCAGCACATTGATTCGGATGTTGGAGTCGTGCGAGCGGAAGATCTGAGTGGTTGACTTGAGAAATAACGCAGCCTTTGCTTGCCATCCTTACTTGGTCAAAACCTTCAAGGACATCAAGGTAAGTGCCGATGTTGTGTAGAGGAAGTTACTTTCCTTAGGATGTGTGATAAGTGTATGTTACGCTGCCCAATATGGGAGGGGTCCAGTTTACACGACTAACAAGATTTAATCTTAACACGTCACCTTTGGGGACAAAGCTGAAGTATGGAGAAAGTGGATGACCCACCCTAGGTCCCAGAGGAAGGTTGTTGGTGACAACAGTGATAACCAGATGACTTCTCTCTGCCAAGTCCGACTCATCAGCATCACACAGCCCTCCCTTCCTTGAAACCATTTTCTCTGTGATAAAAAGCAAACCACAGCACGGGATGTATGCAAATACAGGAGAGAAAATAGTACTGAAGTATTTGAATACTGTTACATAAAGGGGTGATGTGCCTTTGCCTTGAACGCTGTATTCATTTCCATTTCAAAAAAGGTACAGCTGAAGTACAAAAAGTTCATAGATGGTTGATGGAAATGATTAGACAGAGGGCTAGATTTGTGCATGACAAGAGCCTATCAAGATTGGAAGATGAGTTTTGTTGCTAACAAGAATGAAAATGGGAAAGAGGTATCAAATAATGAATAGCGCTCAGGAAATTGTCGAGGATCCCTTTTTTCCCCCTCTTTCTGCTGATACAAGAATACAGGAACAGCCACGGGATGTGGTGCAGAGCACGTCTCAGGCTGATGGCAAGAGACGGACGTTTCGAAGATGGTTTGTAGGATTTGTTGTCACAAGATTTCAAGAAGTTTGGAGGGTTATGGTTTTTTAAAGATGAGCAGTTAGAGATTTGGAGCTTCACTGACGAGCAGAGACAAGTGTACCGTGACTGCAGATGGCAGGAATTTGGGGCAAGAGACTTTCTTCAGGACCACATACAAGTGCACGCGTGCGCACGCCTGCACGTATCCCCTGAACTTAGCGTGACTCCGCGCCTTCAACGTTTAACATATTTCCTCAATTAAGCTATTCAGGGCTCACACTTAAATAGCTGTCCACAGCTGCTGCAAATTGATTTATCCCCTGACGACAGTCAGAGCTGCTGACTAAACTGCTGGAGAGGAGGAGTTCTTTAATTTAGGTGTTGTTTTCTTTTTTACTTTTTCCTTTTCACACCAACTTTAACTTACTTTTACTTTAAAATTAATTCGAGTTTAGCATGTAGCATAACCAGTATCTTGGTTCCACTTGGCATAAATAATATTTGTTTTCCTGTTTCTTAAACAGATGAATTAAAGTAGGATTTTTGTTGAAGTAGATTAAATTTTTTTTGGTCAAAAAAAAGAAGGATGTTCAACAGAGGACTGCTAAGACATCCCAAAGTTACAGATATTTTTTAGTGGCATCTTGTTATTCGTGCGCTAAGAATTTACTGAAATGGTGGTTTTCAGATTGGAAATTGGATATTTATTCAAAGTATGAAAAGATGACGGCTTCTATCACGTGAAAAGGAGTGTTTTCCTCTACTCATACATTTTCTTTGTTAATCTGCAAACTCAACACCACATCTCAGCATGCAGCTGAGTTATAAACCATTTACAGTTTACACAAAATGTTGTGGCCCATCCAACATGAAACTGTGATGAAAGGTTGTGCTACACACAGATAATCTATAGCTCTCTTGGATGATCACTTTATGATTGTCCATACAAAGAACATACTCCTTCCTTATTTTTTGTTTGGAGGAAAAAAAAAATGCTTTCAGAATTGATTAATAGTAAGTGTCAGTAATTTGTTTTGGAGAGGGACTGTCTTTACATTATCACATGGCCCATAAACACTGGCAGGAGGATATTGATTGTACACAAACTAACTACACTTGCAATTATTTCACTGGAAAAGATCAACAAAAAGAGAGGAAAAACACAACTTTCAGATTTAGAGATTTATAGATAGCTTTCTTGTGAGTCTATGGCAAAATAATATATAGGTGAAACAGAGAAAAATAAAATTTCTGTGCTAATTTTATTAGATATTGATTTGGGACAACATATATTTAATGTATTTTCGGTACCAAACTGTGCAAAGGAAAACAAAAGTTCTGTGAACATGGAGTAATCCCCAGAATCTTCACAGCTGGATGCTGGTATTTGTAGAAGATACTAAGTGTGTTTTATTACATTTTTTCAAGTTGCTCCGGTACTGAAATCTGGATGCTCTCATGTTGGACCTGCAGCTCCTTCCTTCAGCAGCTGCCACAGATCCAGCTTTCGCGTGTCCGTGCACTGTGCATCCTGGAACAGCGAAATGGAGAAATATCATCCTTGCTGTGCCAATGCTCTTCTTCCAACCGAGTGTTTCACTTGACTTTCAGGAAAATTCACCTCACTTGCTCAGTCTCACCTCCAGTCGTCTGAAATCAGGCCGGGAAAAAGCCTGCTGAGGTGTCTGAGAGCCTTAAAGAAAAACCTTATTGTTAATAGAAAATAACAACCTTTACATGGTGCTTTTTTATACCAGGCTGTAAAATTTAATCGAGGGTTTTATCTTACTGTAGAAATTTGTTTTTTATAAAAATCCCAGGTAACAGTATAATTTCTCTTCAGCTCTTCTTTTACATAATGTCTCTAGGCATTCACTTTATTTTTATTTAGGCGTTTTTCACAGCTGCACCTGTTGAATGCTGCATGACTCCTCCAAGGGCACATTTATTTCCTTCAGAGGTTTGGAAAAATCTTGAACCCCATCATTGATGTTGAAGACTTCTTTTTTTTTCACATATAGCCTAACACTGTCTTGGGGGAAGAAATAAAAATTTAAAAAATAATTGTATTTTGTTGGAACTTAGTGAGGAACAGAGCTTCTGCTGCTCCTTGAGCCAGGGGCTTTTGTGGGGGATGAAGCTTGTCGGGTCGAGCTGTCTCCTTCAGCATCAGAGGGAGGGTACCAGCAAGCAGCTGGAATAATCCCGGCGGATGGCCTAAACACTCCTGTGTTTTGCAACACATCGAGGCGTTTTTGATGCTTTTAAGAGGGAATGCAATTAGCTTTCCAATGATAAATAAATTAAAGATAGTTGATTTTGCCTTTCACACATTTGTTTTCTTCACTTTCATAAGGGACTGCAGCCTGTTTATGATTTTCTTAGAAGTTTGAGAGACTTGTTCTTGCTTAGTGACAAATTCTCCCCTCCAGGCAGCACAAGAAGTATAAAAAAAAAAAAGGAGAAAAGCAAAGACAGTGGGAACCTGAAAATGGGCAGTTTGTCTGCAGGGAAGGGAAACCCCTCAGGACTCCCAGCAGTTTGGGTTGGTTTTTAGCTGTTTATTTACGGAATTAGAGCATGCAA
Source organism: Ardeotis arabs (assembly GCA_011801015.1). NCBI lineage: Eukaryota > Metazoa > Chordata > Aves > Otidiformes > Otididae > Ardeotis > Ardeotis arabs. The sequence goes on from JAAGAY010014100.1 coordinate 7,562, forward strand.
TTCCACAGCAATGCGGAGAGAAATAAAAAGCAGCAACAAAGGAAAAACAAAATCACAGAAAAGCACAACCAAGCAGGTTGGTTATCAAGGACTAGAGTAAGGCTCTGGTGGACCTTCAGGATGGCTTCGGCTTGGCAGCTGGCAGTCACCATCTGGTCTCCAGCATGGATGGGACTTGTCATCGCCTGCTCAGGTACCCGAATCCTGCGTCGAGATTTCCTCCACCATCACCGCCTCATGCAGTTGAGAGAGAAGCTCTTGACCAGTCTGGGAGACCGTTGAGGACCATGCATTAGACAATGTCATCCAATGGTTTCCAAGATAAGTCTTGTTAGTCACCTTCATTTTTAACTTGATAATTACTGAATATTTCACAGCTTGGTGTTTGTAACCATAAAGACAAATCGTTCCTATTGTTTCAGACTCTCACGTAATTCAAAGAGGTTGGTTGAAGAAGGAGGGGTAATATGGTCGCCAACTAGGTGCTGCTAAGAACTGTGGTATTCGGAAAAGTCTTTTGCTTCAGGACAGAAGAAAAATATGCTTAAAATAACAAGAGTGGAGCTTGGAGTTTGTACAAAAGGAAGAAGAAAATATTGTAAAAAGCAAAATCCAAGTAAAAACTAAAAATAGTCTGCATAGTCTAACTAAAAGTGAGGTTATTAAGGTCAAGGAAGAGTTTTGTCTTGAGGAGTATAAAAATGAGGAGTGAAAAAAAAAAAAAAAAGGCTTTTTTTTTCCCTAATTCCTCCTGAATGCAACATGCCCCTTCTGCAGGAGGTCAGTCATCAGGAACTGATCTGGGATGATAGAGGTAGGTCCACAACACGGCTGTACAAATAATTTCAGTGACATTATATATGTATGTGACTGGTGGGAATGAGGCTGTTCCAGCTTTCGTCTCCATGCGTATTTCTATCATGCCTGTCACTGCTGTATCTGGTCTGTGAGATCAAATCAAGCGCGTTGCATTAAAGCACGGAAATAGAGTGAGCAATGGCCCAGCCAACGGGGCGTACCCAGACAATCAGAGCAGCCCGGCTGCCCTGAACTGAGACTGGATAAACTGCAAGAAGTCAAGAAATGTCATTTTTTTCCTTTCTTTACCTATATGCATGTATGAGTCCATACAGCATCGAGCAGGTGGAGGAAAGGAGGACGGCCAGAGCTCTTCCACCTAGTTGGGACAGGACAGGTCTCTATGGACCATCTGCTCCGAAATGCCCTCCATCACCTTGCAGGAGAGTCTGCTGGATCTCCAAAAGGACCCATGTGGTGGAGATGATGTCTTCTCTTAACCATGCTGCGGTAGACTGGGCAGCAAGGCAAGTAATGACAAGAGGGGTTACTAGGAGATGTAGTTAGAAATTACTTCCAAACTGTTGTTCTCCTCCACGAGGAGTGTGGGAGGGCTGGTTGGGCTAGGTTCTGTGGAAACAGATATTCAAAGATTACGGAGAAAAGTCTTATAGATGATGCTATGGAAAGTAAGCAGAGTAAGGTGGAAAATAAATTCTAGCATTGAATGGTCAGAAATAGTTGGAGTACCAAAAGCAAGATGAGATGATGTGAGATGAACCCAGTCTCAATGTGCTTCAGTCAGGCTTCAATTCCCCAACCCGTCGTGACAGCGGGAGGAAGAAGCTGCCCGCGTAGTTTGGGATGTATGTGCAGACACAGAACAGGACCACGGGAAGTGCGCAAGCATGGAACCTGTGTCTGTTTGTCAGGCCTGTAGTGAGCACCTTGCCTGACATTAAGCAGAGACAATAAGTTTGTAATGACCTAAATTCATTTTAAAAAGAGAATTATTAACTCATATATTCAGGTCAATAGCACTTTCCCCAGGTTTCAATAATCGGATCAATTATCTGAATCCAATAAAATCTTATTAAAGAAATTCAGAATTATCTTTAAAATAGCTGGCCTTGTAGTCCCTGAGTAGGTTACAAAAACTGCTATGAAGCATTACGGTGACCTACTTTCTGGGCGGTGCAGATATCATTATCATATCAGAGGTGCAGCCTGATAAGACTACATGACTTCTATCTCTTATTGAAGACAGCTTGGCAAAGAATGAGATGAAACTTTAATCTAGGTCCCCAAATTAATTTTTTTTTTCATAAATATCAGCTGAAATTAAATATAAAAAGTCAAAGCATTGCATGTGAGAAAGTTTTTTTTCGTGAATTGCAGAAGTTATGGCCAAAAGCGTGATGAATATTTTAAAGCACATGAGGAAGGCATGAGTTGTTGTTCAGATCACAAATGCTTGTTTGGCCTTTGCTGGTGAAAGACACAGTCATGCTGGTGGAGGGGCACTTTGCACCTACATCCCACCGGTGTAAATGGAATCGCAAGGCAAAGGAGGAGTAGGACTGTTATCGTGCAAGAGCTGATGGAGAACCTTTCAGCCTTGTCTCGTCCAGGTGAGATATTTGGTTACTGTATTGCTTCTGAGAACATAGCTTTGCTAAAATTTGGCTGGAAGCTCTTCCTTTGTATTTGTGAGCTGTTCTCTGACTTGGCAGCATATGTGGATCTAGGCTGTGCTGGGCAGGACTGTCCCAAAGGCGCTCGATAGCTCTGCAAGAGCAGCTCTTCTTGTGTCTTTGATAACTCAGAAGTAAACGTGGCCTCCATGTTGGGTGCACTTAAAAGCAATGTTTGCTTAAGAAATACACTTGCATCGGGGCTAAATTTTGTAGTGAAAGACAGCAAGTGTTTAACTGTGATCTCAGTGGAGCCAGGATGACCTCTGCACCGATGTGTTTCTGACACGGCAGCCCTCTCTCAGGCAGAAGGACCACTGAAATGAGTCGTAACAGGTACGCAGATGGCTAGTTTACCTCCTTTCTGCCCCATGCCAGGGCGCTTGCCACTGGCCAGTCTAGCTGTAGCTCATTTTGAAGATGCTATGCTCCTATCAAAAGCATTGCCGTTCCCATCACAAACATTAAGGACATCCTCTGAGCTGTGCGAACACAGAATCCTCCTTTTCCAATGGGCAAAGCGTGAGATTACAACAAGAAAGGTGATACCAGCACATGAGGACAGGATGGCCTCGTACCGCAGAGGTACCGGTGGAGATGGCAAGAGCAGCGCCATTTGGGGCATTTGCATCCCATCCCACACCACCCAGCCCACTCTCACCCTCCTCAACGCCTTTGTCCCAGCAAGGCTTCACCTTTCCCTCAAGGTAAACCTGGGCAGCTCTCACCCCTCCAACCACCGCTTTGGGGGTGAATGCAGTGAGATGAAAAGCGGGGAGTGGCAGCGGGGCTGGGGAACCCCTCCACCACCAGAACCGGCTGGGACAGTGAGGGAGGCACAGAGCATTTTTATCAGTTAATTAGAAAACCGAGCTGGTAGGAGCCCGCGCCGTTGGGCTGCTTTTTCCGCTTTGAGAGCGCGCGTGGCAATAGCGGACCCAGCTGCTGTACGCCGGCCCCGCTCGCGCCGACCAGCCGGCAGAGTCGGGCCCTCCTCCCTTCAAACCGCCTGGCTTTGATCTCCCCCGTATCAAACCGGTTACAGCCTCGGTAGGGTGGTGGGAGGCAGCGGGCGCCGCGGTAGTTAGCGGCGGCGTGCGGCTCAGGGCAGGCACCTTATCTCCGCGCAGTGCAGTCAGCCGCCGAGCCACGGCGTGACATCAAGGCAGGTCCGACCGACCGGCGCTTTAATTAGGAGGCTGAAATTATAATATTATGTTAAAGAACAAAGGGCCTCCAAAGAAAAATATGTGCCGCATATCTGACAAAGATAAATTGGATTATTCAAAATATTCCTGATGAAATGTTACATTTTGCAACTAATTATCAATCTGTTTTATCTCCAGACCAGCTGGGCATTTTTGTGCATGCAAGACCTGCCTCACCAATGATCTTAAGATGTCACTGTAGCGTTTACATCTTTTATTTCAAGATTTAAATAACTAGGAAGTAGCTAATGTAATTCACTGCTGAGAAGAAAGGCTAGTTAGTTGAATGCTTTCCAAAGTGATCTTCTCCTAATGAACTTCTTTGGACTGTGAGTAATGAGGCTTTATTCAAATAATGTTTAAAAAAGATTTTTGTAATGTAATTTTAAAAGAAAGAGCAATATTTAATACATTTAAAATATCTTTATTAATCCTATACTGCCTCACGTAGCATTACAGCGTTGTGAAAATTTGGTATTGTTCTCTCCGAACGCTAATTTTGAGATTCACAGGTTCTAGTTGTGATGGAGCTATAGAAATCAGGCAATTATCTCGTAAATGTTCAGTGATATCTTACAAATTACAGCCTGACATGATTACAGTGCCGTTTTGCTGTAAAAGCATGTGTTGTTTAAGTATATTTGTGTATCGTAGCAGTACCTAGTTCCCCTGATCCCTAGTCAGTCAGTATACCTACCCATGAGCAACCCATTAATCTACTGGAAGTGTCATTAAAATTTTCTTCTGTGTGTGATTTTTGTGGTGGTTTTCAACTGGAATAAGAGAAAACACCTAACAGTTTCCCTTCAACAGCAGGTTTCTGCAATATTTTGTGTTCTTCATGGCGTTCTGAAGTTCTGCTGGAACTGCTCTGGCAAATATTCTTTTATGGGACCAAACTGCCAGGGTGGCCAAAAAAAAAAAAAAAAAAAAGAAAAATTAAATTTTTGGATAACGAAGTGTAATCATTGGGCATGGGCTGATCTCATCCTTCAGGAAGGTTGACTCCCACTGCATATGGGAACCTGGCTGATACCCTGTATAATTACATGTTTCTGAAGCTAGCTTTATTTACAGTAGGGGATCAGCTCAAAGAAGACTACTTAATTCCAGAACATTTTTTTTTTTTTGCTTTTTTTCTCTCAATAGTTAAATTTTGAATCCTATATTCCACTTGTCAGAGTTTTCCCAAAGTAGGAACTGAATAAGAAAGCAGAATTTGATCTCTTGGGAAGACAATTTTTTTCCTCCAGATAATTCTTTCTGGTTATTGATGCAGGGGAAAATTCTACTGGTTTTACTTGCATAAACAGTCCTGCCCACATGGTGCAGTGACTGGGGAGCAGATCTCTACCCATGGAAGAAAGGCCAGCAAGATATATCCATTCATCTGGGCTGCTTGGCTGCAAAGTAGGCTAGTGGCATCAGAGGACGCAAGCTTCTGCTTCCAGTTGACTTAGGCTGGAATACAACTTGATTCCTGGAGCCAGGTCAAAAAATGCGGAGAGTTCAGCCGGTGGCACATGAAATAACACCAAATCCGGTTGCTCAGCTCATCATTCTTTCTTCCCGTTTCTACAGAGTAAATGGTATCCCAACTACTAATGAGGTTAACTGTTTGTAACAGCTTCCACTCCATTATATAAACAAAAGCTTTCTTTTTTCAATCAGGGTCTCCCTGAAGCTGATCACTATGTCCTCTACCTTTCCACATGCTATCGTGGCCTGATACTGCAAAGAGCCACGTATCTCCTCAGAGGTGCTCGGCCCACTAGTTTTCTCCGGAAATTCCTGTGAGTTAAGAGCGGTCAGCATCTAGCAGGATTTGGCCCTTGCTTTGCACAGAAATCTCTTCCAGTTTGAATGTTTCATAATGTATGTTTAAATAGTCACAGCTAGCGAAGAACTTTGATGAAGCAAAGGGGTAATTGGATTTTCTTGTTCTATAATTAAAAAGGTATATATTACATCCACATTAATACCAAAAGAGTTCATCATGATCAATGTTATTACAATGAATACCAAAGGATTTAACAGTGATTGGCCACTTAGTTTAAAGGGTACCTGAAATCATTAAATTGTTTGCTGGAGGGCTTGTGAAGGCCTATTGGATCGCTTGTGACTAAATTTTTTTTTTATTTTTTTTTTTCCACTACTGGCCTGCAATGTAAGGTTTACTCTTACAACATAGGAGCAACAGGGCTATCATTTTCCTTTATTATTCCCTTATAGACTTCCAGTTAATTTTAATCTTTGCGCTAACTGACCTCTATTAAGCCTGCCATGTGTCTGATTACACTGCCAAGGTTGAGACCGGAAAATGACCTATTGCACCACGTCAATTGTCCTTCACAGAAGCCCTTACTGTTAATCAAGAGAGGAAGATTAAAGGAGATCAGAACTACCAGCATGAAGTGCATTTTTCATTTGACTACACCTTTCTACCAAAGTATGTATATTGTCCCAGAAAACACCATAGTGAAATATAAGCTGTTAGGAGCGGCTTCTGCTCAAATCTCCACAGAGAGAAGATCTCAAGGTAAGGTTACATATGCAACCTTAGCTGTACCCTTATATATTGTAATATATCGGTAAAATTCTAAATTAAGATATCTCATACAGGTTTTGGACAAACACAACGTGTTTTTTCTGTAATATTAAAATGCTCATGTTAAATTTTGTCCAGATTTACATTATTATAAATTATCTCTCAACGTGACTTGCTCACCTTAGGTTGTTGGATAGGCTATAATTGACTCTTCATCTGCACACGAATGCTCCTCCAGACTTTGAGTCACTACTGAGGTGGTGTTGGGCCTTGAGCAGGATTTGAGTCTGTAGAATTCTTTGTGTTAAAGCGACAACACTAATTTTTGTCAGTTTGTGCATTTAAAAGAGGTTTTAGCAAGCCCCCTTCTCATGTTAAGTAAATCTCAGAGTGTAAGAATGAGTTGTTACATATTCAGGATGTCTGATTTTTTTTAAAGATGTGACCTTGTTGAAATCAAACCCTGTTTTTGTCACAGTGGTCAGTAAAGCGTTGCTTGGCTGGATGTTATTTGTCTGCTGTATTTCACTTTACTACTCCCAGCTATTGTGGTGCTAGAGTGATTCCAGAGGAACTTCTTTTACAGTCACGAAGAAAATGTACAAAATGAACAAACGAAAGCGATGTTGCTACCTTAACTTATTGTGGTCATGCTCATATTAACAACCATAAGCGAAACTTAAAGTAACACTGATGTTTGTAAACTTTTCATTTTTAAACAAAGTAACTTCTAAGCAGACAATTGATTTCCTCTCTTTCTTGGTTTAGCTCGCTGTCAGTCTACCACCAAAAGTATCTTTGCAATGTGAAATTTACTGAAGACATTTGCAGATGCAGCGAGCAAAATAGATCAAAGAACGCGTGAAAATGTATTTCTCTCAGTTCTAACATCTTCTCAATGTGAACCATGATATTGAAAAATTGTCAGGTCCTCAGCAGAAAGGTGATTTATCAATAATCAGAATACCTTCCGTTGGTTGTGTGCTGCTTTTTACTGGAACAGAACAGCTGGCTTTGCAGGTATCGTGTCAATGACAAATGTTTTGTTGACCTAGAGTTACGGTTTTGAGGGCTTTTTAAAAAAGTTCTTAAGCTTATACAAAAATCCATGGTTTTGGCTCTTCTGAAAGGTTTTCACATTCATAATAATGGTATTTATTACTCTTCAGCGGTTTGGAGACGCTCACTAGATGACAAGGGACAGGCAGCTGCTTTTGTTGCCTCTGTTGCAGGTGAGTACATGAACATTTTCCTGGATGGAAACGGGAAATGTTACTGAGCATCAGGACCTGGAGGGTTGACAAATAGACATGTCAGTATTTAACACTAACCAAAAGCATTTGAGACCAGACTGAACTAATTTTACTAGTAGTTAGTGTAATTAAATATTTTCACCAGGATGGAAAGTCATGGTTTGATTTTTGGAGTAATTTGCTTGACAAATATCAGATGTTAAAATAATTAAAGCTTAGCCATTTATATTTAATCTCAAGTGGATCCATGAAAACATGCCTCTAAATTATATCAGATTCATATATTAATTGACTCATGGATTTTAAGACCAACAGGGACTATTATGGTCATCTAGTCTGGCCTTCTGCATAAGTGGTCATGGAATTCCACCAAGTAATTCATGCATTCAACCACTGTTTTTAGGAGAAATCCGTGCAAATTGCAAAGCTTACGGTGACTTTGTAGCCTTTGTGATCTCATTACAAAGAAAATCTGTAGAAATGCAGAAAGTCTAGGTGAGCATAAGGTAAGGTTTGCATAGGTACAACTGTTACGGAGTTATTTCCCAAACTTTTGCACTTCTGTAAATAAGTTATTTTTAATACTGCTAAAGGGAAAGCATCAAATTGTCTTTCCTGTTAGAGTCAAAATAAGGCTCTTTGTGCAACTCTGACAAAGTTATAAAAATGAGCTTGGTTTCCAGTCCACATTCTGTTTTGCTTGTTCACCCAGTGTCGTGATAGCTCTGCTGTATTATTTTTCCAGTATGTCAATCACGGAATGACTTTGACTTGAAATAGAGGTTTGACTTTGTCATTTGTCAGACACCTGTGTTACAAAGTCAGGTAAACAATTTTGCTGAATTACTGTTAAATTCAAATTAGTAGTTATGAAATGAAGTAGTGTTAATTTATTTTTTTGATAAAACATTATTTTTCATGTGGTAAATCCCAGTGACTCCAATTGTTAAAACATAAATTTCTTTGCATATGTGCAATTTTGGGAAAAACTGAATTTTATTGTATTTGTTTCTCTTAATATATTTTGAAATATTACAGAACAAAAATTCCAAAATTATTGTTGAAAGTTACATACATATTGTGTCTAGAAATCATATATATGTGCATGTGAAAAAAAAGTACTGATTCCTACCTGAATATGTTGCTATGCATTATGCATTATGTCGCGATAGTGTAAAAATTTCACCTCTTCTGTTCTAACAACCTTGTATACATGACTTCACCTTTGAAGAATTGCAGATGTGAAAACCCAGTGTCCTTGTAGTTAAACAAGAAGATAAGTTGGTGTTAAAGTCAGAGACTTAGTACGGTCAGCTGCTTGCTAGGTCAACAGTTGCAGTCTAAAATATTCTGAACTGACTCTGAATATACAAAATTAATAAATCTATTGGTAAGAAAAAAAAAATAAATGGGAAAATAAACCTCTTTCTAGCTAAGGAATCCAGCAGGTACTTCAACAAGTGAGATGATCTTTTTGGAAGACCTACTTAAAAATCTTTAAATCCTCTCTTCCTTTTTTTTTTTTTTTTTTTTTTTAGTATCCTCAGCTGAAACAAAGCTTCACAAGCTTGGACAGTTTGTTTAGCTTTCCTAGGAGCTTGTTGAGCTTAATTTCTACCTGAGCATAGGGGGTCCCAAGAGCATTTAGCTTTTATAATCAATTCTACATGTGCTAGCTTATTCTTAATATAAAAATGACTCGTTGGCACATAATAATGTCAGTTTATTGGGATTCAGGTCAATAGTAGTATTTGTTCTCTAGACAGAAGAGTCACCTCCAAAATACAATGACATTCATTAATTTGATCATTGTGCTCTATGCATACAGGCTTAACAGAATGGGACTAACCAACTCAGAAAGGCTTCTGCTGTGTGGTTAAGTTCTGTTCTGAAAAATTTTTTGTCGTACAAAGGCTGCTATCTACTTCGATTAGACATAAAAGTTCCACAGCTCTTCAGATCTCTAAGGGAAATTGAGAATGATTTAAAAAAATATGTGCTTATGCATCTTTATGACTTAAATCGCAGCGTATGTATTTATATCTTTTAAGACAGTGAGCACCTGTTCTTCCTCTTCTCAGATGTGTAAACAAGTATGCCTTGGCTTTCCTTAAAATATACCTTATTTTTACAAGTCTAACAGATGCACTGCGGCCAATTACAAGGCATCTTTAAGGCAGTCAGGTCTGCTTGTCCTAATCAACTTGCTGTATGAACTGGACCACTAAGGGATTGGCGAGAGTCGGGAACAGCATTTAGCACTTTACTGACCTTGAGTCCACCTTTTCAAAACTCCTTCTGGAACTAAGATTTTTTCCAGCCATTTTCAAGTGATTTCTTCCACTTTCTCCTGAGACTAGAACACTTGATTGACCCATGATGTAAAGTGAAATTCTTTCACTGGAAGAGAAAAAATTGTTGGTAGTCCTAGACATGAAAATATTAATAAACTTTTTTTTTTTAGTGGCTAGAATTAAAATCTTCAAAAAGTTTTCAATGTATCTTTCATCTCCCTAGACTACTTAACAATAGGTATTTTGGAATTTTTTTTGTTGTGAATGGACATACAGAAGCAAACATGCAAGCATATCTATAAACAGATATTGAATTCAAATATGTGATTTTTAGTTGGATTTTAGCCTTGTAGATACCACAATTACATATGTGCAGTAGTGTTTTGTCTCATTTGAGAGTTGCTAATAACTGGGAAATGGTTACCTAGAACTTCTGAAATTATATCAAGCAGAAAATAAAGAGGTTTGAGAAGACTTTTTAAGAAATAACAGCTTTGATAGCTGAGATATAGTAATAAATTATTTCTCAGCATTCCTTAGAAAGAATAATGGAGCTGAAGTTTGTAGCATGTGTATACTGTTACTTGATAAATCTCTGGCTAACAATACCTACATGAAAACATGATTCCTCAAAGAGTTGTGATGAGTCTATGCTAAAAAAGTTAACACAAATAAAGGTTTTTCTTTTTTTTATTTCTAAGAAGCCCCAGTTGTGTCCTATATTCTTGCTTAAAATTGGTAGACTGTGTGGCATCAAAAAAGTAATGGTGTGTCTGCTTTAAATTTAGAATTAGTCCATACTAAATAAACTAAGTGGTAGAAATCACTCTCATGATTTAACTGTTTTCTAATGGTGAAATTAGAATTACAAGTCTCCATAAAGGAAAACCAAGAAAAAGAAAAATATTTTTTTTTTTAAAGTATCCAAGATTATTTTTTCAAATACTCAAAGGTTAACATTATTTTGAAGTGTTCACCTGTTAACCATTTTCCAAATCATATAGTCAGTCAATATCGAAGATATACACCAAATCAGAAATTCTACAACAGCAGTTGTTTTAGTAGTTGTACTAAGGGTAGTCACACTACTCTGCTAATTTACTCTCTCAGTTCATTGAACAGGAAGTTTTTCTGTTGAAATGTATCGAACTAACATCCAAGCACAATTTGTAATCCTGTTTTCTGAAATTCTGGATCTTGAAAGGTTAAACATACTCTGTAAATGTCCTCTTATTTCTCTTTAAAAATAGTCCCCTGGCACAGAATTAGCTTTTTCTTGTCTTTTTGTGGAAAAAAAAAAAAAGGGACCAAATGTTGAACTAATCAAAGTTTAAGATGAACACTTGGCAAGAAGGTTTAATTTTTTTTTTAAAACTTATGTGTGGTACTGTTTACTCTGAACAGTTATCTTGGCTGGAGGAATTATTGGTTACTAGATATTCATCCCCCAAAACATTTAAAACCTATGGCTTGCCAGTGGCCTCTGGATACTAGTGAACCTCAGTGTTAATTTTATTGGTCGTAGGGATTTCCTCCTTCTGGTCACTTTTCCATTGAAATAAACAGCATAACACCTAGGACCCAGTTCAGACCTCAGCTGCACTGACAATATCTCTTCTGCGGAACATAAAATGGGGTATGGCATGTACAGTATCTGTAATTTAATTTTACAGGCTGAACAGTTATTCTCTAGTCTCCTTGCTCTTCTATGTCAGAAAGCTGGACTTGATGGTTTGTCTGGTTTTCCATGTTAAGAGGAGGTGCCGGGTCAGTAAAACAAACAAAGAGATGAAAAAAAGGAAGCTGTAAAGTTGCAGAATAATTATATGCTACAGGCAAGTTTGTTGTGTTTGAGACAAAGATGACTTTTATAGCTTAGGAGGAAATCCTGTAGGCATCCCAGCAATGGAATAGGATTCCAGTTTATGAACACGTGGTACGAAAATTTTTGTGTGGCCTTTGGTTTGCTGTTTAATCTGGTTGCTCATCTTCAAAATGAGAATATTGTTTGTTGTCTCTCACCATCTCCTGTGAAGTTTTTAAGAGTATATATAAAGCACCCATAGATCAGTATACTCTAGAGAGATGCCTTAGAAGTGCAAAGTACTTTTAAATGGTGCAAATGTATGCTATGGTGGGTTGTGTTTGAGGGTTGATTCACCTAACAATACTCCACTTTTTATGGAGAGGATGCCTGGGGGCTTGCAAGATTGCCTTGCAATGGAGCTAGCAGTGTCTACTTGAAAACAGAGCTGGAAAAGTTAATTCAGCTATTACTCAGGTTGAAGCGAAGATTGCGTTGTTATACCTTCAGTTGTAATTCTGAGGATGGCTCCAGTTGAATGTAGACTGCATTCATGTGCTTCTGTTATCCGTACACTGAGCCAGTCAATGACTACATTGATTCAGTCCCGTGTTTTCTTTCAGAGGATGCTACAATGAGGCAATAGAAATCATTAGGACTTGGGATATTGAAATCCTCTTGGTGCTGGCGGACATGGAGCTCACATTTCACATACTGTTGCAGCATTGCAAGAGCAGCCATGCCTAGAATTTTGAGCTAAAGTTTTTAATTGTATTTTTGTTGAGTAAATCTACACGGTTTTGTTCCTTTCTTTTGTATTTAGGTTATTTCACCAAGGTCATGTCATCCATTTCCTTATGTGTTGAATGTGATCCTGAGTATGGTATTATACTATTTTCTCACTTTGATGCTCCATTTCTACTTACTGCACCCCATTGAGATGAGTCCTAAAGACCCTCCTTACACCTCTCTACAGACTGAGAGTGCTGTAACGTACAGCTGATTACCATTTGCAAACTTGATTGCAATGCAGATGTTTAAGCGTGTCTGAGAAAAGCTGGGGCCTGTTGGTAAACCCAAAAGCTGCCTCTGAAGGTCTGACACAGCTCTTCCAAAAACTTAGGACCTCGAGGTTGTATGATTTCCTCTTCTTGAGGACTCTGATCTTCTTATTAGCTGTCAAAAACATTTTAGAGTTAGCCAAGATTTTTGAACCCTCGCCTTTTCTGAGAAGGTTTTGTAAATGGAGGAGTGTCTGGACACTTAATAGCCTTCCAGAGTTGATATTTTGTTCATTAATAGTGGCAATTTGGTCATTATAAAAATGTTTATGAGCCCTTCTACAGAGGGCAATACAGAGGCATGGAGCGGAAAACAGTCCTTGTTCCAATCGAAGCATAAAAAATTGTATTACAAATGGCAAATACAAAGAAATGATGTGACATTTACTGGTTAGCGTTGCACAGGATAGTTTCAGCAATCAGCAGCCTCATTATTGTCAAGTTGTTTAGTACATTCATAAAGGGAGAAGGTGGATAATGATCTAGAAATGAAGAGTGGGAGGCATGAATCAAATAACATTTAAAAAGCTGCAAGTTTAATTTGTAGAATATGGCTAAGGAAGAAACGGCAGAAGTGAAAACAGGAGAAATTTGAAGTGCAGAATGCTTGCCCAGTCGTGCTAGTCACACACCCCACTAAATACACCCAGTAACATATGCTAATAAATCTGTGTGCAGGAAGGTGGGTTGTCAACAGGTCATTCCAATTTTCGAATAAGTTTTGTCCTTGCTAGTTTTCTTCACACCTCTCCTGATGGCTGCGGGATTAAAACCATAAAAAAGCAAATCGTAGAAACAAATTGGAAAATGCCAATCCTACCTCTAGCTTCAAGTTTCCTTTTGAAAAATTGCTAAAAAAAAGTCTCCTCAGAAGGACTTTACTGACTTGAGGGCTAGAAGAACTAGAGTATGGATGCTTCAGGAAATGTGTCAGGCTATAGGTAGGTCATGGAGCTGATTCAGCTCATCTGGATATATTAGGTGACAGTCTCTATGGTTTACCCCGCCTGAAAATGGCAAACATTCCTTTCATTTCCTGCAGCGGACCTGAAGATGTGTTACAAGGTGGCTTTTTCTAAATGATCCTGAGAGAAAGAGAAACTTCCTAAGAAAAGCTGTTCTTCATGGTAACTCCTCTGCGAAATCAAGGACTTTCGGATGAAGTTTTGTCAGCGTGCTGTTAAGGAGCAAAACGTTATTGAAGGTGTTGTCGTTCAGGTGAAACACTAACCCCAATTCTTGACTGTTTGTTACTATTAAAGACCCCTTGGCACTTTTCATGAGAGCAGAGGTGTGAGCCCTGGTGTCCTGGCCAAATTCCAGCTTGGGTAATTAAATTCTGCTTTCCCAAAATCCCCCCTGTAGTTTCAGCCAAGTACAGTATTCTTCATTTCCTCTCCAAAACTGCTGTACAGAATTGCTTTGTGCTGGTAAACAGCTGCCACATCTCACCCCAGAGGAATTCCTGCATTTTGGTGCTGAAGCTCGCTCGCTCTCTCTCACACACGTACGACAGGGTATCGCCCCGGAGCACCCACGAGCATCCCTTCTTGCCGGCGGTGTTGGAGGCAGTCACAGTACAAGGCACAGCAAGCCAAGCTCTGTCTCTGCAAAGCAGCCCTGGACCACGTTGCCCTCTCTTTTTGCAATATTAGTAACCCGTGCTCGACTTTAGGAATTCAAACTAAAAATGCCTCACTATTTTTATAGAGCTGGGGAGCTGAAGTGCCGTTGATGCTGCTACCCTTGATTTCTAGATATTGGTCATACCTGGTAAATGGTTTCATTTTCTTTGCTGAGGAAGAAATCTCGAGTCCACTTCTACTGGGGCTTGTTAAGCTGTTGCCTTGGGGCCGGTTGATCAGTTGTTAAGTAGTAAGCAGCTTTGGCAGTCAACAGACATAGGATCCCCCGCAGCGACTCCAGCCTGCCTGTCCTATCAGGCTTTATAGAGGTAGCAGAGTATTGTCTTAGAAGTGCAATAATGATAAAATACAAACAGATATCGTTCTTTCGATTTTGCATGTGCTGGTATTTTGGAAAAGTGTGTGACATCTGTATGGACATACATACACCTATTCACTCATCAATAGTGGCTATAAAAGTCCTGCTGAGAATTTTTTAAAGAATTTTTTTTTTTTATGATAGATCAGGAATTCTAAGTGAAAAGACTGAGAACTGCATGAGCGGTTGCTCCTCCTGGATGCTCCTCAGCTGTTCCTCCTGGCTGTTATCGGCCAGCTTCAACCCAACTATGAGAAAACACGGCAGGGATTGCAAGGTTTTTTCTAGGCACTCCAGCAAAAATCATAGCAAGGCCACAAAGAGCCTTACTCATGCAGGGCAAACCTGACACACTTTTGTCTGGCAGCAAGGAATTTCTTCAGTTGTAATGTCTTCTCCGAATTGTCATATCAAATAGAGCGTTCTCATCTAGTCTCTAACGTGCTGTGACATATGGGCATGAAAGGTGCGGTATGTTCTAAGTGTTGGGAAAAAAAGCCAGCTTTGTCATTTCTCTGTCTCAAAAACCTTTCAGCGGTTGCAGAAATATTTGTTTACTATTCAGAAATTTTGTCCTTTTGATTTTTGCTTAGCCAGGAATGATTCAAAGCAGGCTCCACAGATTTCTACTTTTCAGATGCCAGCAGGATTTTTTTAAAAATGTATTTTATGCTGGGGTTATTTTGTTTGCTTTTTTGGTTGACTGAATTATCTATATTCCTTGAAATGGTGTTTAGTAATTCTCAGCGACTGCAGAGATGCCTACTGGGAAGTGGTCAACGGATCACAACAAACCCCACTGACTTCGGGCTCTCCTACTGCTTTAACTCAATTGCACTTTCTTATCCAAAGCCACATCTCTTAGGAAAATCCCCGAAACACTGTTTGCTGTGAAGCATGGTTTTAATATTATCAGAGCTATTTGAAAAGACAAAAGACTAGAACGAGTATTTGGTACTGAAGGAAGAAATAGTTTCAAGGGATGGATTTACCGAAAGCATGACTCACATTTGCTGCTGATGTTTACTTCGTAGGCTGTCTTCAGCTAAAACATTTCCCCCCTTGGTGCTGAGTGTAACGCCTATGGGTGTGAAAGGGGATGTCCATTCTTCATCTGTGTCTTGATCTCCTACTGTCTGTAAATAATTACAGGCAAAATGGAAGCTTGGGAGGTTTGTTTTTTTTTTTTTTTTGTCCTGTATTGATAATATATTGTTGGAATTCAAAGCTCATTATGAAGCCAGATGGGGAAGTCTGGACATGATCATTAAAAGACAGATGAAATTTTAAAGGAACCTGGATGCTAAAATCAAAGCCCATAGACTTTAACGGTAACCAAATAACTTGCATCTTCAGGAAGGACTATGAACCTAGTTATGAATTATGGTGAGAGATAGGAGAGAAGTAGGCCATTTAGTATAAACAGCTGATATTTGTCACATTCATCATGACATATGATGATGAATATATTGTTGCCTATACTTGCTGAAAAGAAATCAGGCAAGATTTTCAGAAGTGGTTAGTAGTTGCCACAATTCAACATCTATATGCCCAACGTGAAGTCCACAGAAGTAAAGAGTTGAGCCCAATTCATTCCACATGGGAAAGGATAGGGTTTTAATGACGAGTGCCACTTCCTGCAAGATGGTACATGCCCGAGGCTTCTGCATGTCTACACGCTTGTGCATATTTACTCTTGGCTCCTCGGAAAATGACCTCTCCTCCTCCTCCTCTTCGATCAGCTTCCCTACAAATGCACCAGTATCAGGTGGATAGGAAGGAGTTGCAGGTGGAAGACTGAAATACTTTAATAAGAATAGCCACAAATTAAAATAGTTAATGGTCCTTCATAGGTGGAGATCTTAATTTCTAAATGAAGATTGTTCTTTCTGCCTTCCTCTGTAGCGACTTTCTTCTGGAGCTGATTCTTTATTAGTGGAAACACCACAGCAGTTTGCTCTTTGCCCTGTAAGAGCCCTCCAGCAGATCTGTTAATACTCTGCACCCAGATCATTCAGATGCCCTGTCTCAGGACAGCATCTTTTTTCTTTCTTTGTTTCTCCCTCCGAGAGAAAACTTTCCTTTGCATTTTTGACACAAAACCAAGCAAAGAAGATTCTCTGGTTCTGTGACTTTAGCCCTGCTGACGGCAGGAATCACAGTCTAGAAAGCAGTGTCCTCTGCATGTTGGCTCTTCAATACATCAAACGACAATGTTGGCATTGTTTTGAGAGGGTTAACTAAGATTAATGAGAAAAGAAACATGAAGCCATGGAGGATCAACATTACAAATCAATGACTGAATAAATTTAATGTGTATTCCAGCTGTACTTTACCTGGCATGAGACTGTGTCTTAAGAGTGTATCTTTTATACTTCTAAATAACCCACTAAGACAGGAACACTGCTTCTACTTTAATAATGCTTTATTTAAGGTTTATACAGTAGTCAATGTATTGATTTAGGAGGAATTTGTAGAATAAAAAAAGAATGTTTAATAAGGTACAAATAAACTCCTTCAGCTTTCTTCATTCCCTACCCTTAGCATTTGCAAACTGCAACTTCAATGTTTTAATTCTGGAAAACAAAGTCATTAGGAAATAAAACTAGACTTGCTTGTAGTCAACGTTAGTTTGAGCCTTAGACTTTGTGTGGATGAAGTAACTTCCCAGAAAGGTGAAGTCTTTTAAAATTGTCTAGCTTTCTCTAACACCATTCGGTAACCTCTGAAAGCACCCCTTGTAGCAGCAGATGAAAAGAGAATGCATATTTTATTTATTTATACTTAATTATTGCTCAGAGCTAGGAAATGCGATCTCTGTCTTTGCGAATTAGATCCTTTGTCATTAAACTTCACAATGGAGATGCCTGGCTTTCTTCCTTTAGTCAAAACGCTATAACCCTTAAATTGCCTCTTAAAATTGCCATTTGTCTGGCAAATCTGACGAAGACGCTTGCCTCCTGATAATTACACGTAGAAAGCCGGCGACAAAAGGAGACCTTTTACATGTCTGAACGGTTCCGCAGTCCAGCCTCATAATCAGATTCCAGAAATTGAACTTGCAGAAAGTTTGTGCTAGCCTTGTGGATTTTCATTTCAGATGTTGTCAACTCAAGGGCATTTGGACCAATCAATATCTGTCTGTCTTCTCGCACAGAGAAAGTTGGCTATTAGAAAAGAGAGGCTTACAGCAGGCTCAGCCAATACCATTAGCCCTAGCCTAAGGGCAGTTGTGTCCATGTGCCGGGGTAGGCACCTGCCCCCTCCCCTCCCCCACCATTAAGAAGGCCACTGGGGATGTCATTTGGACATAGCGGGCAAAGAGCACTTCTTTATTCTTTCTCTTTTTTACACCCAGACTTCACCAAAAATCAATAAATCTGTTCTTTGCTTATTTTCAGAACTTTACTTCAATATAAGCAAGGACTTTCCTTCCAGCTACAAACTCCAGTAGCACCAAGTCAGGGATTTTTTTTTTTTTGTGTGTGTGTGTATTTTTTATTTTCCTTTCTCTGTTCCAATTTGAGAAATAATTGGAAATAATATCCACTGTTTCTTCTTTTCCCTCCGAAAGATTTTTTTTTAGAAGGAAAACCTTGGTCTGCTGACTCTTTTCATGATTCAGCACTTGATTTGTCTCTCCTTGCTGTCCTTTTACTGCTAATGATTTTATATGATCAGGTAATGAAATGATACATTTCTTTGTTTTTCAATCCACAAAATTGTCTCCATATTGAATTAGCTTTTGCTATTTTCTGTGTCAAGGCACTGTTGGTGACACTGCTGTTGATAATTCTTTAACTATGAAACCATCACCCTTCAATTTTAGGCATAGCATGTATGGGGAACCACAAATGCATTCTGGGAAGGCATGAAGCCCATGCTTGAATTTTTGAAATAAATGTTTTAAAATCCACTCTTTCTTATCTTTTAAGGGATGATCAAACTCAGTAACCCAATGACCAAACCAAATGGCAGTGGGCATAAGTATGGAGCCTGGATGTTAAGAAATCTGCAAGAAATACAGGTAAATAGTCACGGGAGGGCTATTCACTGAGAAGGTGACGACAGAGGATAAAAGAAGAGAGCAAAACCAGAAATGGAGTTGATATGGATGAAGATAAAAACACTATAGAGATGGTCCACTAAAAAAAAAGTTTGGAAGGAAATATTTAGGAATAAATCTTGAAGACAGAAAGCTATTGGTCAAAACTAGTGGAGGGAGCTAGTGGTAGTGATTTCATTTAAGAGGTCTGTTACCAGAGTTCATCACAATGAGCTTTAATAGATGCATGAGATCTTGTCCTTTTGGCTATGAGAAGTCAAAATGGAAAATATTCCTGAAAACAGGAGTATCTTATCCTCTGACCAAAAAGTCTGGTCACATAGTGCAATCCATTGCAGGCTTAAGTCCTGGAAGTCTTAGAGCTGAGGTGACATTTAATATTCTGATCTTCAATAGAGTCAAAGACTAGTTACGCAAACACATTTTTTTCCACTGTGTGATTATATTGTCCTCAAGCAATTTAGGAGCTTTGTTTAAATAAAAAGCCTAGGATACTTCTCAAGTAATTTAGTGAAGCTCTGTTAAAGGCAGCAAAGCTGTACTGGTTGAGACCTACTGCAGACCTGGCCTGAAACCGTCAGCCAGTGAGGAGAACTCAGCTGGGAAAGACCTTGCTGAATTCCTATAAATATAATATTTGGGTACTTAGGAAATATCACAGTATGAAGATTCATTTTCTGTGTTGAGTTGGGCTTCAACTGCAGAGACAGAAAGGTGCACGGAATTAAAAAGAAAGAGAGAGTCCTATAAACTTCAAGAAGCCAGGGAATGGAAAGTGTTGGTAGAGTTGTGTTTCGCTGAGAAAATCTGGCGTTTTGGGGGTATTTCATTATAGCAAGCAACGAATGCTGCTAATAAGTAGTCTTCAAATGACTTGTGAGAACTTTTTAAAGCTCAGCCCAGCTCCTGTTGCAGAAAATGGCAGAACTGCTTGGCTGAGAAGCTATGGCCAGTTGTGTGGTTTTGAGTTCAAATGGCTTAATTGGCACTTTACTTATTTTAACCCATCAGCAGGATGCTCCAAGCAGGACAATTAGGACCAGGAAACTTTCTTACCCCACCGTAGCTGATGTGGATTAAAGATGCCTTTCCGTAAGGGAAGTGTATGGGAGGATCCTTGCGGCTGGATTCCCCAGGAGATGCTGGGAAGATGGTAGGATGCAGAGAGCAGAGCCAACGCTGTCCAAGAGGATGACAGTAAGTAAGCAGCAAAGGGACTGTTTCCTTAAGAGACCATTTCCATGTGGTTGGTGAATATGAAGATTTTATGATAATATAGGCTAATTTCTAAAGTGGCTTTAAATTAGCACAACTTTTTGTTTTGGAGGCTTTTTTCCTCTTTTTTTCCTCTTAAAAGTACAAGGTTCTGGGTTCCTCTTGCAACCTGGCGAGACTCATGCATTTTCAAGTGCTCATGAAGCAGTACTTGCTGCTTCATTGAAAATGATAGTACTGTGCTAAATGGCATCATCGTGGAATCACTTATGGGATCTGGTGGTGCTTAAGGGCTGAAGGCTAGGATACTCTGAAGTGAAAACTTCCAGTGCAAAGAAAATAAGGTGCATTTCCTATAAAATCCTGTAATAGCTGCATTTCATTTAAGTGGTTGACAAGTATGTGGGGGAAAAAAAATACCAGAAAAAAAATTTATTTACTGCCTAGATTATAACGATGTGGTAGGATTTTTGAGACTGATGGGTAAAGGAGTAGAGTTTGTGGCTACTTAATCTTCAGAGCTGAAAATATTTCTTCATTTGAGTGAGGAAACTTGTTACGCCACTGAGTGATTATTCATTGTATGGATTATGGTTTTGAGCTAGGGTAAGATCTTTTATGTTTGATATTTAAATGGAAAGAAAAAATAAATAGCATGTCCTTTTCAAAGCAAACATTTCAAAATGACTAGTCAATATTAACTATTAAAAAAAAAAGGTAGGTCCCTCAGCTGGACTCCCACATCATTAAACTCCGAGGGAGTTTTGTTGCAGGTGTAGTGGAGCAAGATCCTTCCCTTACACGCCTGTCACAGCAAAAGATCTGGGTAAACCAATCACTTCTAAACCCGCTATCTAAATGTCATTACGATCACTGAGTTATTAGTTTTAGCTTTTTGGTAACATTGATGTTGGTGCTCGTTTACGTTTTTGTATTTGCTTTGTAAGGGGCATTTTTGACTATAATTAGATTTTGGAGTTAGCATCCATGACATGGGCAGATATAGCAGGGTCCCAAGTAAGCCCAGTACAGACCCAGTGTCCTGCCAGAGCTGCGGTGCACATTTCCACTTTGTTCTTCAGTAGGCTTTGATGGACTCTCTAACACAAACACAGTACTTACCTCAAACCAAAGAGACACGACTGCGGAAATAGAAATATCAAATGATCCAACACCACTGTTTTGTTACCTGGGTGTTACTTGCCAGTTCAGCTAAAGTAATAAAAGTGTATTTCAAATTCCAGACATTCATCTGTTCAAATGTACAGCGTGTTGAACAAAAGGTATGAAATAAATTAAATAATGCATTACAAAACTGTAAAGCCTCCTTAAGAAAAAAGTCATCACAGAACTGGTTTTGTTCTATTATTCACATTATCCTTTCAGAGAAACGTTTCACCAAAACTTTTCACTTAGTTGCAGAGAGATTTTTTTTTTTTTTTTTTTAAATATATTTTAAAACTGATCTTTGTGTACTATGGAGTTTGCTGCTATGTAGACAGGAACTTGATTGTGACTTCTGTCATTAGAAGAAAAAAGGCATCTGAAAATTTATCTATGACCTTCTTAAGATGAATTATGTCCAAAACTAAAATTCAATAACAAAAAGTGTGAAGTGGTTTAAAGTATTTTGTATGAGTCCATGATGAGAACAAGGTCCCACCTCTAAAATTCAAATAGCCCTTTGTGTTTCTGGGTGTCCAAGAAACACAAGCAGGAGAAAAACAGGTACTTAAACACATATCTTGGCATAAAATAGATTTGAAGGGGATGAGCACTCACTCGAAATGCACTGTTCAGTTCTTTGTGTCATCTCGAGCTAGGAATCTTGTGTTTTGTCTGAAGCTTCTAAATCTGGCCTTGGCCTTGTCAGTAAGTCAGCATTACAATAACGTTTCGGCAGGCTCAGCAGACATGGTCATCTTCTGCTTGTGTGGCACAGCGCCTAGTAGCAGAGCATTTCCTATTGGAAGAAATCTCAGTAACTGTAAAAATTAGGAAGCCCACTCAAGCTGCTTACGAACTCAAGTCTGTAGAAAATAAATGCCGTGAATTCGCTACACAGCCTGCTCATAGGTTCGTATTGTAAAGAAACAGCATGGTGTTGCCTAAACCAAGTATGAATTCAAACTGCAGCAGGAAATGCATAAATACATCTTGGTATGTACTTTAAA
>JAAGAY010014101.1:0-10723 GCA_011801015.1 Ardeotis arabs
CCAAACAGGCTCTCCTTTCCACCCTCCCCAGCCTTTCACAGCGCTCTGGGCAGCGCTGATGTGCCCCCTCCGCTGCCCCCCAAGTCTCCCCACCTGCTGTCACAGCTCCACAAGCCCAGCAGTATTCAGTCGCTGCCGCTTCCTCCCACCCCCGGCCTCCCCCAGCCCGCAGCGGAGACCAGAAAGAAGAGACCCGGCCGAGGCCCAGGTGAGAGCAGCGTTCAAAGAAAGGAGGCTTTTTTTTTTCCCCCTGCCTCTGGCTAGCGAGGGAAATTGCACTGGTGGCTGGAGAGCTTGGAGGGGTGAGGATGAAGAGCACACGCAGCAGGGAGGTGAGGTCCATCGTCTGTGAGGAATACCTGTAGGTCGCATTACACGCGAGACATCAGGCTCTTGGCGCTGGGCACGCACACCATATAGTTTAATCTGCGATTCTGGGAAGCCATATTTTAGGACCGCTGGGCTGCTTCTTCCTTTCATGTTGGCATTGGTGTGTCTCCAGCAGCACCACGACTGAGCTCAGAAGCAGGCTCTGAACAGTCTCAGGTAGGGCAGCAGGGTGTACACCACCACGTTCGCCGGGTCTGCAGCTGCTTGAGTGTCAGCCTACCCATGATGTTCCTCTGCTGCTGTACCCCGTGCAGTATCGGCAATGGGTGGGAAATATGACAGGAGAGAATAAAACAAAGATGGTGTAGCTACAGCCACAGATGAGCAAAGGCAAATATAGCTGCAGCCCTCTGCTCTTCCGTGAAGAGGAGCAGCCAGTGCCTCCTGCAGTCAAGGTGGAAGGGCCAAAGACTTCTCTGACTACTTGGGAAGCAGGGATATTGGCTAGTGTTCCCTCCGCAGATGGTAGAAGGAACATTTTTCAGACTTCTCTGATATAATGAAGGTAATAAAAAAAACCTAGCCTAGATCTGTGTGGGTTTGAGAAATTGAGACAGCTGCTTAATAAGGAACATCTGAAGAGAATGTTCTGTACCCTGTATTTTAGCAGCCACATGTCAAGAGAAAGATTACTGGTTCCCTTTGACAGACATGGGAAAGGCCATGTAAGTACAGCAGATCAGGTGCTCCATGATGGTGATTAATGCTGCTCGGGAACTGTCTGGTGAACTGTTACTTTATCAGGATGCCTGTTTCTGATGGTGGTTCAACTTTTGAGGTTTCCATAAAATTAGCCTGCCTTTCTCTTGCTTATCTAGAGGGAAAAGCAGCTTTGAGAGGCTGCTAACTTGGAGGCTGTGGGCTTCTTCCCCCTTACACAGTTCCTGTGGTAGGTCTGCCCAGAAGATAGAAACTTTGAAAGCCTTACAACTCCTAAGTGAAATGCACAAGAATAATGGTAATTTCACTGCATAGCTGCCGAAGTGTCAGAAAATTATTTTCTTTTAGACATACCATCTAGTGGTTGGTTTGTGGTTGTGTTTGTTTTTTTTTTTCTAAAAAAAAATGCTTGTTCTTGTGAAAGTGGAATGATAGTCTCCCCCTCCAGACTGCAACAAAACCGTACTTCAGAATGTCAGACTTTCCCTAGAACTTGAAATAGCAAGCACCAGCCAATTCCAATAGAGACTTAAATTTAATACTTAATGCTATAAATCTGTGGTCAGGCTTGACAGAGAGCAGCTATGAAGTTACAGTACGATAGCATGGTAAATTTGCCCTAAATATTGCACTCTTGTGTAAAGCTTACTGTGGGGTTTGTTAAATGATGATGATGTTTATGTGCTGGTCTGCTGCTTGTTTTTAAGGAACTGGTGCTGGGAAGCTAGTCACTCCTCCACAGCCACCAGCGAGATCACCAACAACTGAACTTACAAGCAAGTCTGGAGTCTCAGCCTGGGCTACAGCTCATGACCCCTACCCACCACTTAAAAATGGAAATATGCACATCATTGGTAACATCACCTAAATTAGATCTCTTAGCCATAGTAAATTATTTTAGTATAGAAACCTGTGTGTGTCTCAGACCTCAACTCATTTGAGACTTTCTCACAACAGTAACAGAGTAGTATGACGAGACCCACTGAAACATTTTTGTGCAACCTTAAACAATGAGAGAAAATTAAGGCTTTTTCACAAAGGTTTTGAATCACCCAATAGACAAGAAAAGCATGCACTACTTGCAAAATTATTTAAGATTGTGAAAAGTTGCTTTGGTGTACTTGTATTACTGTTCTTGAAACTAGTTCGTGGACATTTAGTAGCTTCAATCCTATAGAGCGAAGACTGCTAAGAATTATTTCTGTGGTCTGATGAATTGGCCATTCATTCCTGCTTATAGCTAAATGGCTTGAAAACCACCTAGGAATACCTCTGTTACCACAATATCGTCAATGCAGAAAACTGGAACAGCAGCCAGAAGCTTAACTTCAGTCAGTAGCAGGCTGTGTTTGCAATTACGGCAGAAAATTTGGATGGCTCACAGAAGTACTCATCAAGATTGTTTATATGGAATGAGCCGCTATCAGTTCCAGGGGAAAACAAGTCAGCGTTTTAAATTGAAATTACTTGTGGCTTTTTTTTTTTTTTTAAAGTCTCTCTAACAGTGACTAATGTTTATTTCCCTGAAACTTGCCAGATGACTTTGAATCTAAATTTACTTTCCATGCTGTGGAAGATTTCCCCCCACCTGATGAATTCAAGCCATTTCAGAAAATATATCCCAGCAAGATAGCCAGAGGTAAGTGTGTAAACATGAGAAGATCTGATAATTACCCAATAGAATTAAAAACAGGGAGTGAAACTAAAGAACAGAAGCCAGCATTAATGTGAAGAACTGGGCTGCTAGCATAGCCACAGAGAGGAATAGGATTTGTTACAGTGGTAACAGGGACCAAAGATACAATGAAAAGCACTTTATTAAAGTCTTAGTAGCTAAAAATAAAATTATGTGGCTTGACATGCAGTCTGTGTTCTTTAGATTGCTGAACTGGCAGAGCCCCTGATATTAGAAATAGTGATGTCACATAAACAAATTTAGGCAGCTGCTGAGTTGGGTTTTTTGTTCATGAACTTGGGAAATCACAAGAGAAGGGTGACTTGATCCCTGTCTTCCATCATGTGTTTTGATTTAAATCCTATGCATGCTGTTTTATACACCTGAATAACAGAGAGACTTTGTACCTGAACCTTGTCAGGAAAGTAATGAATGACTGAACCTTTCTTTTTTTTTTTTTCTTTTTTTTTTTTCTCCCCTCCCTTAACTTAAAACTTGGTATCAGGTCCCTGTTGTAGGAGCAGAAGTTCACCTATCCAGCTTTGAAAACTGGTAGCTGAAGGTGCTGAAAGATCTCATGCCCATATTCTGCTTTTTATAAAACCCAGTCTTTCTGTATTTTTAGATCAACTATTTATCTCCAACTTTTCATTAAGTTTTTTTTTTATTTCCATGCCAAAGTACTTTGCGGGACTTTTCACAGGAGCCTCAGTCAGTGTAAATCATCTGCTGTATGATCTGATCAAAGACTTTTTACTGAAGGGCTACAGAGCATGAGCAATATACATATATCAGTTCAAGGGTACGAGTTAAATGCAGCATCCCTGCTGTAGAACTGCATCCAAAATACATATCCAAAAATGTCTGTCTCCTCTGATTAAACCTGTTCTATTTACAGATCCCTCTAAAAATCCTCCATTAAGAACACATGTGAGATGAGAAGAGTCTTCTGATGCTCTCTGGATTTGTATTAAAAAAGAACATCAAGATAAGATAATATATAAAACAAGGGGTCCCCATTACAGTGACAAAGATTGTATTTGAATTGCAAGTGCTGCAATGTTAACATTTCTATAAACTGGAAAAGTAGTATAAATGATACTTCTTAGACTGGCCTACATACTACAAGATGTAGTTAGTACAGGCTTTTAAATTATTGTATATAAGTGGATATTTTTTAAGGAAAGCAGCATAAAATTTAAATTCTTTGTAGTGGTGAAACAATTCTCTTTCTTATTATGCTGACAGATGTTACCTCAAAATACTTCTTGCATTACATGCCTGTAGTTCCTTTTCCCCCTTCCATCAGAATTTTAAAGTATTTTGGAAGTTCTCTAGTTATTTTTCAATGCACTATCAGAAACTAACGTGCTACCTTTGATGTTTCTTCACTTCTTTTATTCTGCCTATCCTCAGATTGCAGCAGAATGTCACTTTCATGAACAGACGGGCCAACAATCCTTTTCTGATCAAGCATGATGAGGAAAGAGATGACAAGGAGCTGTGGCTGCTGTTGAGCCTACCTCCTAGTGATTACAGATCCTTATAGGATAGTGTCTGAAGAAGCCCAGCTGGGTAGGGTGGTCATGGACTTGACAAAGACAGAACTTTTCCAAACTGGAAGAAAATAAAGTTCTACTGTAAGAAGAAGAAGGAGAAAAAAAAAAAAAAAGTGTGTGTGAACAGGAAGTATGTATGTATGTTAAGGGTGCATGTCCTGTCTTTTCCTGATGACAAAGTGGATATTTACCATTTGTGTGACAGACTGTCTTTACTCAGCAATTAGGAGACCTTTGGACATTTTAAACAGGCAACTAGAGCTACTATTGTTCACCTGTGGCAGCAGTGAGGATTCATTATCCAAAATACACCACATGGAACAAACAGTCCCCAAAGTGGTTGCTCCCTTGAAAAGAGTTGGTTGAAAAAAGTAACCTAGCAGCGGACAAGACTTGAGCTTCTGCTTTTAATATCTAGCCTCTTTTCCAAAGAAAAGCAACAAAGCTGGTGAAGGGTCTGGAGAACAAGTCCTGTGAGGAGTGGCTGAGAGAACTGGGGTTGTTTAGTCTGGAGAAAAGGAGGCTGAGGGGAGACTTTACCACTCTCTACAACTACCTGAAAGGTGGGTGTCACTGTCTTCTCCCAAGTAACAAGTGATAGGACAAGAGAAAACAGCCTCAAGTTGCACCAGGAGAGGTTTAGATTGGACACTAGAAAAATAAAGTCTTCAGCAAAAGGGTTGTCAAACACTGGCTGCCCAGGGAAGTGGTGGAGTCACCATCCCTGGAGGTATTTGAAAGACCTGTAGATGTGGCACTTAGGGACATGGTTTAGTGGTGGACGTGGCCGTGTTAGGTTTACGGTTGGACTTGATGATCTGAAAGGTCTTTTCCAACCTAAACAGTTCAGTTGATTCACCAGCTTGAAAAAGGGCACTGCTGTTCTCAGGTGAGCCTGGTGCTAACAGCCAGGTTATTTATAGTTATGGCATTAATGTATATAATTGCCAGTAATTCCCCTCAGCTGCAGCTGTAATAATATTATAGATCACAGGTGAAGATCTTTCCCCATGGCTATGCCTTTGTACAAATCTATTTGGAAAAGACAGGTAACTGCATCTTTACATATTTCTGCTTTTCTCAGTTCTTGCAACAGCTCAGTTAGTTATGCTGTAACCCCTACTCCCACTCATGCTCATAGCGTGGAGATGTGTAAAACGAAGCAGCTTTTCACCGTAGGACTCTAATGATGCTTTCTTAGTATTTTTCTAGCCTATTATGATACTTGGCTGTACATCACGTGAGAAGAAAAAAATAGTGATGCTTTGACCAGTACTTCATGTCACTGTCATTATTATAGTTACCTGATAAATATGCATAAGTATAGTAATAAGCAGAGATCAGCATATACATTGTATCTCAAACAACTGGAAAAGTTTAATACTGCTTTGAATAATATTTTGTTACAGTACTATTAAAGTTGACTTATTGTTGGTCCTCATTTGTTCTGGAACTTGTGTACTGCTCTGTACTAAGTATCTTCATAAGGATTTTCAAACTACTTAATGCTAGACTACCTGCCAGAAGATATCCAAATGAGAAAAAAATTTACTTCTGTTTTTATTATGAGTAGGGTATTTTAGAAGCAAACGTCATCCTTCAGGGATGAAATCAGAAAGCCTGTGCATATTTGCAAGCACTGGTGAAATGTTATTTCCATATATACTGGATTGTTGTTCAAGATCTGTTGAAGCTTCCCAAGTCACTATTACCTGGAGATAGAGAGAATCTTACCAGAATCTTACCAGCTGTCACCCAGTGGCCACAGCTGTGCTAAAGACCACTGGACATTTTAAGGTCACAGGGGTGCTCTTGTTTCTCAAAGTTGTAGGACTAGCGATGATATAGCACACTATATATTTTTTTAAATGCACTACACAGCTGAAGCAAAAGCAAGATATTATTAGAAAATTACTACCTGGATCACTGTGCTCAAAACAATTTATTAGTTCTGTCATAAAACAGTTCCAAATAAGGACATAAATTCCCACAAGATAATTGCAAATGTTGGTTTCTTTTTTTTAAGAAACAGGCAAATTATGATATATTATGTTTTTAGCAGTAACACCCTCCTCTTTCCTCTTGTCTCCCTCCATGCTCTCAAAGGTTAGAGATCAGAGTTGTGCAAAAGAACTGTGTGAAGTGCTATATCCTAATTTCTGCCCTCTGGATAGGGCAATCATTTTATCCCTGTTCTCCCCTTGTTCACAAATATCCAGCTACTCCTATCAGGATGTAAAGTGCTCAGCAAACAATAGCTTACAGAAGCACCTTTGAAGTTCAACATGGTATGTGTTAAGTGTACTCTGATTAGGAGTATTTTCATTCAAAGTAGCCTTTCATTCCAAAAGTGGATTTCATGGGAAATCCATTTACTTCAGTTGTGGGCAGTTGGCAAAAGCACTCTGCTCTTTCACCTGACTTCATCCAGCACAATACTCTCTGAAATAAAGTGTGCCCCTTGCAGTCCCCATTCTGGCTACATAGATAGAAGCTAAGTTTTAGCGTTTACTTGCTTATTTTCTTCTTCCCTTGTCTCCATTTTCAGAATACCTTGGCATGGGGGCTGTTCCTGAAATAGAGAGCATGGGAGGAATATATTGTGAATGGGAAGATTATTAGGTAGGCCACAAGAGAAAATCTCTTCATGTTTGCTTTCTGTAAGTGAGAAGGCCCTATGTTTTCTTGTCCAATTGCCAGTTGTCATATAAGGCAAGTAATGAGTCTGAATGGAACAATTTCTTTCAAAAAAATTCTGAGAATGCAATGTGCCAGTAGGGCAATGGCTGTTTCCCTAGTGCACAGCTCTTACAGTTTCAAGTTAAGGTGTTGCTGCCTTGTAAGGAGCTTTTATTTCCTCAAGACAGAAGTCTGTGGTTCTTCACCATTCCCTTCCCTGAAGAGTGAAGGATTTTAACTCCATATGCTAACTTCCACCTATTAAAGAAATGGACTCCTTGTCTAAACCTCCTGTTAAAAAAACCCAACCACCTTCACATGACACAGGAAGCAGTGTCTACTGGTTTAATTCTTAAAGTGTTTGCCCTATTGCACTTCTACAAGGAAATACATGAAAAACAGGTCTGTCTGAAAGAAAGACAGACACTCAAGGAACAGAAGCATGCTGCAGAACTGCACTTACTTAATAAAAGGAAGCATGAGACAGCCATTTCTAAGCCTAACCAGTTGGATTGCCACACCCACCAGTAACTCACTGGTATTTAATGGCTTCATCAGCCATGTATGCTCACCACAGTGATTACTAGGAACTGTTCAGTAGTACAAAGGCAGAAAGATGGAGAATAGTCAGGTATTGATCAATGTCCAGTATCTATTCCCTCAAAAATTTCCAAATTTGTAGCTTGTATATAAATATGACACCTTATTAATTGCATCTTACAAGCCAATAGGTTATCTGTAGATGTCTTAGGCATCCAGGCTGGCTCTGCATTTTAGTACTCAGTACTAGAGCAGCAGCCAGGTGCATTACAACACAAGCTTCCTTAAGCTGGGTGCAAATGAAGGCAAAATTTAACCTGGGAGACCTGATTCTGATCATTGCACAGGCATAATGTCAGATGCTGAGTTACTGCAACCAGATATGCCCATATGAGGCCAGTACAGCAAGGTCAAGAACTAGGACTTACCTTCCTGCCCCCTCAAAACTGGGATTTCAGCTCTAACATTCTTTGTATGAATTAGCAAGACAAGAAAAACGCAAGTCAGCTTTGCTGCAAGCCTAGTCCTGAGTAACAGAGGAAAAAACAGATTGCTTTCAATGATGATATGGCAGTTAGCCTGATGAAGTTAATCTTTTGCTTTAATTGGTTGCCCAACATACATATTTAAACATTCTGTACTAAATTAGCCAGCATGCACACAGTAATTGGACCAGTCAGTGACTTCCTCCTTTCACTATATACATACATACACAAACGGAACACCACAAGATTGGACAAAGAAAAGCAATTTGTTAACCAGATACAGCTAGCAAGTAATATTTTTTTCCTCTAGAAATGTTTTTCCTGCAAATTCACAAGTGTGAAGATCGCCTTTCAAAGCTTGAAGAACTCTGCAGTCTTCCAGTGAAAAGGCTAACAATAGCCACTGTAGCTGAAATGAGATAAAATTTGTTTAAAAACTGTTCCAAGCAACAGTGAAATTGAAAAAAATTTGCCTGCAATGTAGCATAGGGAAAAGGGACGTTGGAGACAATCTGAGCAGATGTACTGAGGTAGAAAGGTGGCTTTGGACCAGAGTCTGAACACCCTTAGCTTAGTGTAAAAGAGAAAGGAGGATCAGAATCAGATCCAACATTTCACACCCACTGACACCTCGTACCGGAAACTCAGTATCTAAAGAACTGAAGTATTTACTTACTTTATTTGAAGAACTTTAGTTCTGTGTCGACACAGTCATAGAAAAGATCCACTACTTCAGCAGGATCCAGAACCTCTGTACGAGTAAGGATATCTTCCATTGCTTCCAAGCCTTGTTTTTCAAGGTCTAACATAATTCTCATCAGTTTCTGCCCTTTATCCTAAGGCATGAAACAACCACACTCAATTAACCAGCAAACAGGCTTGTTAAAGCATTTTACTGTTCTCTTTTGTTATGGAGATCTTTTCAAGTATTTTTAAAAATAAGAAAACCTTTTTAAGTACAAAGTATTTCTGTTAATAGTTTTTGGATGGCCAAAGGCTAAAAGGCACAGTACCAGACACTTTATGCATTAATAAAAATAAACAAGAAGGAGTTGCTAAGTTTAAAGCAGAGAAGGAAGATGGAGTGAAAGATGGACAGAGGAAAACGGTATAAGGCCTGTACACACGAGAAAGAGGTAAAGCAACTTCTTAAGCCTGTAAACCCGCAAACAGAACTATATGAGAAGACTAGAAAGACTGTACAGATGTGTATCCCTCAGATCATCCCCTGCAAGATGATGATTAGATCTGAAATTATGTGTAATATAACAGCATTAAGACTCCAGATCCCAGGGAAAGCTTCCTGTGCCATTCTGACTTACTGCTCTTCATGTTTCTAGGCAGGAAATTCACTCCTGAAAAAGGTGTCATTTTGTTTATCCAGATATTATTTAAAGTCTACTTTTTTTTTTTTTTAATTGAAAAGTGCTGTTTGTTTTGCTTGCAGCTTTCAAAATTCAATTCCAGAAAAAAAGGCATTTAGAATGAGTGAAGATTCTGAACTTTCCAGGATTTATACCAGCATTTGTGCAGAAAGAGTAGAGCACCTAAGCTAAGGTTTAGGCTTTCAGGTGGGCAGTTTTTATAGCATGAAGCCTGATTAAAAACTACATTTCCTTTTCTACCACCAGTTTTGACATCACACTGTAGGACTTTAATAGGGAAGAGTTCACAAGATGCTAACATGCCTCTTCTACGTCTTCCCTAAGTCAGCATCTTGCGTAATGCTGTGGGAGCCAGCTGCACATTGAGTCAATGTCACCACAGAGGCCAAAGATTTTAAATTAAAACATTCTAAGGGATTAAAAACTACATCTAGCCAAAACTGCATTTAAATAAAGTTTATATTAGCAAAGGTTACCATGGCTTCCTTAATCATTAATGGATAAGTCTGAATGCTGTTATGATCTTAGCAAGACTCTGACCTATGCAAATAGACACAGAGGAAAACTGCAGAAAAGTAAGTCCTCTGTGGAAGTTCAACATGACTATGTGGGTCTTCCAGAAATTGCCCAAAATACCAATACCAGCATGACTGGCATGCCTGGTGATCTCTTCCTCTGTTTTACTTCCTTATATCCAGTTACCCAGTTTACTGCTGTAGTTGTAATTGCAAATGTCAAAGAACAATTATTTAACTACTTGCACTATGACAGTTAAAGTTGTATCTCAATCAGTTGGAAAAGCTGTACAGAATAATCCCCTTCCTGCCTTTGTTTATTCCAAAATTTATTCCTGTAAGAGATATTCAACACTTTAGGTTTTTACACTGGAAAGTTTTCAGCCCTCAGGTACCTGTTTGCATGGCACTGGAAAGCATCCTTCCTTCTCACATGGCATTTTCAGTTAATTCTTACAAATTAACAGAAGTGCATTGAGACTTGCAAAACTGTCATGTGCAGTTTTGACAAAAAAAAAAACCCCTCAAATTATGTAGTTCTTAATCCAGCATATAATTTAAATTACAACATTCCTGCCATCATCCTATCATATAATTCTAACACTGTGTTGCACTAGTGTTCAATAATCATTTAAAAAGATTATAAACACAATGGGGATTGAACAGGCTAATCAGCTTGTCAGTTTGACTTTTCATTTTATAGAAGTATGGAGCAGAGCAACACTCTCCGGATAACAAAGGAAAAAAAAAAACAAAACCAAAAAACCAACAAACTATGCAGAATAGTTTGCCCTTCAGGGGGCGTCATTATTCAAGCTAAACTTGCAAGGATGCT
>JAAGAY010014115.1:0-17159 GCA_011801015.1 Ardeotis arabs
AAGAGAGGCAGGCTGCTAGCACAAGTGCATAAAGCTGTCAGCAGCGCGGTGGTATTATCTGCAGTTGCATCCCTAAATGAAGACAGGCTCATCGCCCTCAAGGCACAAATAAAACTTTTCAAGCATATTATGAGGAGTAACGGAGAATCTAGCAGGCAATCAGACTGCAAGATATGCTTAAAATTACTTCATTTTTATACTCCCTTTCCCTTGCACTCCTCTACGCTCACCAGGAAAGGCTCGGTACGCCCGGTCTTTGCACTACTATTTTAAGTCTGCTTGGTAAGAAAAAGCAGACCAGCACCCGCCCCACAGACAGCCCCCATGCTTTGGCACTGCTTTAGGCACCCCTGCAAACCAAGCTTAATCCGTCATCCGCTTCAACTAGCCCATTATCACCACTGCTGCTTGGGATGCTCACATAATGCTGAAGACTATCTTTAGAGAAAAACAATGTAAAAAAAAAAGCAAATAAACCTGTAAGCCTTATTCCAGCTGTCTTCCTGAGTCGTTTTAGCACCAAAATCCCTTTCAACATTTTGACAGCTTGTCTGTATGGCGGCACAATCAATGGTACAGTAGCATCAGGAGATTATATGCTTTGGTGAAGTAGGGTAAAACATCCGTCCTCCTCTCCCATCGCTGACACGGGGAAGCGGGCGAACAGTCAGCGACCAGCTTCTGAACGAGAAGGGATGAGATGGGACACCGACCCTGCAAGTGTACCCTGCTCCCCTCCATCCGTGCAAGAGGTTATCTTCATTATATACAGACTTTATGGCAAGGGAGCACCATGAAGTTCACCGAATTCTGGATTTAACCCAATCTTTTCACCAATCAGACTGTGCCAGGGTTTTCTCTAATGCTTACAATCTCTATTTGCTGAAAGCCATGGGAGCCATTCCACTGATTTCATCTGACTTGACAAAGTCCAAGCCACTCTACCCAGAAGACCTTGGCTCTCCTTTTGGGTGGTTTCCTCAATCCATGAGGCCCAGCACCACAAATTTTCAAGCTACCGCTCTGTGGGGAAGGGAGGCAAAGGAGCAAAATGCACTTTCCACTTCTTCCTTCTGTGATTTCTTTTCTCACTGGATTTACAGCAGGTGACAGCAACAGTAATGCTGCAAACAGAGGCTGCAATTCATGGTTCCTTAGCAAAGAAAGGAAGCTTTGAGTTTTGTTATAAAGTGTTTACCACCTGGCGTATGAAGGCACAATTCAACACTCACTTTGATTTACTTTATAGCTCTATTTGCTGTGTTCACGTTTAATTACTGGCTTGTATTACTGCAGAAGGGGAGTGTTCTTCTGTACTAGCTGCCTGGCAGAGAATTCTCAGAAAACTACTGTACACTACAAAGAGAGGTAACAATCTTTCATTTTCCTTGAAAAATACTAGCACAGGATACATCTGAAGTGTAATTTATGCATTGTCACAGATTTATAGGGAATATTAAATTCTCCAGAGTTTCCAAATTGTCCACTCAGTACCTTACCTTGAAGGTGTAATTCTTATCTTAGATATTCTGAATAATCTTTCTAGAGGAGAACATGAATTCTCCTCCAAGCGTGTGTTTAGATCTCAAGATGCAGCATCTGAAATCAGCCCTGGAGAGCAGCAGGGTGGGAGATCACAGCAGAAGAATGCCAAGATTTGGCAAAAGCCAACTTTCCTTCAGGGAAAACAGGGAAAGGGACAGCACTGACCACGACAGCTACAACGTTGGTCCCTGTTATAGAGCTTCTGAGATGGGAACCCATGACACTGCTCTGAAGTTCATCTTGTGATGACTAGGAATTAAACCCAGATGGTAATTCAAGGACCCAGTCCCTCCTGGTCAGGATACAACTAAAGCAGCAAAAATACAAAGCCCATCAGGCAACAGGAATGGAAAGATTAACTCAAAAACAAGCAAGCATCCTCCTTTTGACACTCACCACTATACCATCTTCATTTTTTTAAAGGAAAAGTTGAAATATTCCTTTTAAGATTTCAGGTTTGTACATGCATGTAGAACCTTGACTGACCTCCATGGTGGGGAAAGGCTCAGGACGAAGGAATTGCATTTTAGACAGTTCCGCACTGCTACATACAAGTACAGAAAATTTATTTTTTGCACAAATGACTGCTGCAAAAATGCTGCATATTTAATGACAATTACTGGTTTGACATCAATATTTCTCCTTGTAGCATTTCAAATTATTCAGTGGAAATAATGAAGCTGTCATCTATAATACTATACGTATCGTAAAATTTTATGTCCCACTTAAATCTCGGAAAAGAGTGACAATAAACTTTGATTAAATACTTGCCTGTAACAGAACAAGATGTCAACAGACAGTAGTAAATTCAAAAGCATTCCTATCGACTGTATGCCAGTTTGCTAACGGCAATTGCGTTCAGAGAAAGTTGTCTGCTGACAATATCTTGGCCTAGGCATCTCATCAGCCAACGACAATGTTACATTTAAACACAATAACAATCAAACTACAACAATAGGAGAAATTTCTTATATCCATTTTGAATGTGTTCATCTCATCACAACATCACGGATTTTTTTTGTTCCACGTTGCACAACTAGGTCTAGAGATACCTTAAAGCATCCACGGCTTGCCGTGTTCAGTCATCACCGGGAGTTCAGTGTCACACTTCACTGAAACCCCTGGCTCCTGGTTGACTTTTCTTAATGCCAGTCAACAGGTAAGAATATTGGAGAAGAGCGGTGTCAGTTTGTCAGGGAAAGCAGTGGTGTATGGAATAAATTTAATTGCAGTGGTCCATCACTATTATCAGAGACTCGTAGCAGAAAAGAGGAATGCAACAGCAACGAAGACGAAGGGACACGAAGATGTATCATGAAAAAAGATGAAGGAGCGAAGAAGAACAAGCTATTTACAATGGAAAAGAGGAAATAAACACAAATAGAATGAGGACCATTCTCAGAAAAAAAAAAAAAAGAGATGAGAATCATTGAGAATTTGAGTCAAAAGACTTAACTAAAATGCAACGATGAAAAACAATGCATTACGTTAAGGAAACAAAAACATTTTTAACCACATAATGCACAATGAAGAAAAAGGGAGTAACAACCCAGGAAACTAAGCAAAAAGGAAAGCAAGATGAAAAAGTATGAAAAATAGACAGAGAGCATGAGAATAAATGTGAAAAAGAAACAGTATGTCTGGAAATATGTTACAAAATCACCATAAAATCAGAAGTCTTGCCCAAATCCTTGCACCTTTGGCCATAATCCTGTTTCTTACCTATGTCCAAGTGACCATTACAGAGGTTATGAGAAAAAGATGATGAAGAGTATGGAAAAAAAAAGTGGCATTAGTTTTTCTTTCCTCTCCACCCTCTACTGCAGTTTCGACTGTTCACCCACAACTGTTTTCCCTCTTTATGTAAATGCACATTAAAAAAATTGATTTGTGACTCTAAGGAAGCTCCAAGAAAGCGAGCACAGGGGGAGGCACATCAGCCAGCAGCTGCCAAGCCTGCAGAGAACATCCCAGGATATCTCTATGGAGTGCTATACAGCAGCTACCACTCTCAAGGTTAAACAAAATGACACAGCTGCATGAGGTTACCTACACAAGCGGTTGGCTCTGATGTATTTCCTAACCCACACAGAAAGACAAGTAGTCATTTAAAGGAATTTGCTGCACATTCACCTGCTGGGCTCGGGCATAAAAGCAGAATTAATTCTACCTTGTGGCTGTTTGCACAACCTCTCCTGAATTAAGAGAAATCGTTCACGTGGCACATGAAAGTAAACACGCGTTCAGTGTATTCCCGGAGAAGAGCATAGAAATTCAGATTGCTGTTCATAATAATTAACACAGCACAGCCATCTGAAAACATAAAGAACTAAACATAATCCATACTAGTGTTCTGGGTTGGTTTTTTTTCCCCTCTCTCTCTGCACTTTTTTCTTTTTTCTCCATTATCCCACCTCATTGTAAATGAGGGAATCGACACAGGTGGGTTGATCAAGACTGATTGCAATTAAGATTTATTATTGAAATTGGTGCTGTGGTATAATTGAAACAGGTGTCCCTCTATTTTCTTCTCTGTATTGCTTTGTTCCAAAAGCTCATCAACACAAAATATTGTAGAAACCAATTACACAAAGTTAAATGTATTAAAATACTGTAAAGCATACGTATCTTTCCAAAACTTTAAGGAAAAAAAAAATCAATTATGCGTAGATTTGTTTATTCTAACAGTGTGTAGAGTCCAGTTCAACTTATACATCTGTGCAGTGGGGCAGAATAATTTTAGTGGAGAAATTCAGAGATTTTAATTCAGAGTTAAGAAGGCGGCACTATATTCCCGCTGCATCACAGCCACAAATTTCTAAGCATTCCATTTTTTAATACTGAAGGTGTCATCTTCACTCTCGAAACTCCCCAAAAAATTATAAGGGACATATTACAAAGGATAAACTCCAGTAATTGTGCTCTCACACAGTAAGTGACTCCAAAAAGAAAAGCTGTGTGTGCATGCATGGAAAGGTGCAATGCTTTTACACCTACTGGTTTGATTATTATTAATTTTGTTCTGATTATGCTGCTCTTAAGAATGACATACCTTGCTTGCTCATAGCCATCAAGGCTATGAATGACTGTTATCCAAGCAATATTCCCAAAATAAGTAAGCAATTTGCCATACATTGGGAATAACGGACTCTTTTTCTCTTCTAGCTCCAGAAATCGCCTCAAGAGTGAGTTTGTATTAACACAATATACTGAAAAAATGTAAACAATAGTGCAGTAGATGAGGTTTATCTAAGTTGGCAAAAGTCTTGTTTTCAGATACAGTGAATGCTAATGATAATAAATAATTGCAAAGACCATCTGGAATCTTTGAAAAACATCTTTCTGCAAGCCTGCAATTGAATCTCTACGAAAAGAAGATCGATGCAAAAGAAAATGAAAACAGTAAATTAAAATTAGATTTATGCCAACTACTTAAAAATAAGTGCTCATTTAGAAGCAGTTAACACAAAAATGTGTTCTCGTTCTGATGCAGAGTCTGGCCTAATCACATAAAGCAACTCTGAGAGCTTCCACAGTCAGGAAACATTCTGAATTTGCAGGATCAAACACTAGGCTATTTTGATTTTTATTATTACTATTAACAGGAGTAGTTTCTTTGCCAATTTTGTGTCTAATTGATCCACAAAACCCAGAACAGAGTGCTATTAAGACGTCCTATTCATCTTTTAAAAGATTGCAATAAAGAAACAAATGCACCCAGTAAGACAGACGGTCATCAGCCAGCGCTCTAAATGAATGATTGAAACCTCTTCTTGACAAAGCAACGCAAACTGCAAACCATGATCTTTGGTTATGGAGCAAAACCTCTCAGTGTACACACCAGTGCTGCCAATTATGCATCTAAACTGCGCAAGACATTTTTCAGATGGGTGAAGTTACTTCTGGCTAATGTACCCTGACCTGTGCTTGAACCATTTTTACATAATACAGTTGTGAATTTTAGGAGGAGTGTTTAATTTCCACTGTATTTTGCATAGATCATTTAGTACTTAAAGCGGGGATAAATCAAATGTAGGAAACACAATATTAATAATATTTTCTGTGTGCTTCCGCTTTGCCCATGAGGTGGAACTTTAATTACATCATTAATAACCATGCCTACATTTCCAGTCGGTAGTGCATCATTCCTCTAGTGCCGTTTGAAGTGCATTTGGTCTCTAAACCGCTCCACCCTCTGGAACTGCTTCACTGATTATACTGCAACAACAGCCTCATCCTGCTTAAAACTCGGCTACAATGGCATCAACAGAATTTAAAAGTAGAATCACTTACGATGACCTAAGAGTGGAAGGCTTATTTAGAGAAGTTTTCTGTTATTTCCTATCTCCAGAAAGTTTACAGTTGTTCTTCATGGGGAAAAAAAAAAAACCCTTCTATCACTGTTTCACCCTATCATTCACAATCTAGATTGTCTCAAAATGATTTTTAAAAATATCTAAAAGCTGGCATCTTTGACTATACTTTTCACTGGGAAAAAAAAAAACAAAAACATTGTTCCCAGTGAGGGTTTTCAAGAGGAAAACTCTCCCCTTAAGCAGCACAGGACCTTGCATTTGGGTATTGTAATTAAAAGGTGACAAATAACAGATCTGCTGGTGCATCAGAAGAAAACTGATGTGTACTACTCCTCAGAAGCCTTGAGACACAACTTTGCCTGAAGCTTGCTCTCGATGTTACTGGTCCAGATAAGGCAGCACGCTCCGCTTCCTTTTTTCACAGCTGATGAAACTATTTCCCATGAAACATTCACTCTTTCTCTAGGCTTCAGATGGAGATGGATACTGCTACTTGAATGTTTACACAGGAAAATGAAACACCCTCACAGCGTTGGCCAGCTTTATCATCCTGGCCTGGGAAATGGGCTGTTGCCAGCAGAGTAGCATGCACCAGAACATGAACGCCACATCCCCAGGAGGTCTCTGCTCGGCGAGATACGCTGACCCTCCACCACCACGTCCTTTCAGGGTTCAAACATATGGATGGGCTTGGTCATGGCAGCTGCGTTCAGACTCTGGCACAACCTGAGCTGGACCGTTGTTATTAAACAAGACTCTGACTCCCTCACTTAAAAGCAAAGTAAGGTGCATAGGCACCTACAGCTTCCAACTTTTTCCAAATTGAGTGATGAAGCTAAAACCTGAAGACTGTATTAAAAAAAAATTAAGACAGACCATTGCCCACGCTTTGGTAGTGTCCTCAGGGTACACCTTCTGCTCGCAGAAAGACAAGAGAGGAAAATGACAAAGGACAACATAAAGGGATGGGGTAAGTGGAGAAAACACAGGAGAAGGAATTATCTTTGATATCAAAATTTCATCAAGCTGGGGCTTTCTCAGAGATGCTGAAGCCAGGACCACGTGCTGAGCTGGCAGTTCAGACAAATGTTCTTTGCTGAGTTCAGAGGCACCCATGCCAGGAGCTGCCCTCCCACGCTGACCTACTCCTTATTTGCTCCAAAGCAGAAAAAAAAAGATGTATGAATCGTAAAGGGCCCAGACAGATACCAACCAGTCATTCCCTAACAGGTTTTTCAGCTCTTGTTGGAGAACTACTATTTTAACTTTGCTACTAGATTAAAGGAAAACACAGAATCAGTAAATTAGATCAAATGAACACCCCCTCCATCCCCTTTTTAAACACCCTGAAGTGTCAAGACTGTCAGGAGGCATTTGGACATGCTTTTCAAATATAAAACTGAAACAGAAAAACTAGAGAATATCTGGATAAAATTCGGTTTTCTACCACTAACTTTCTTTGTGTGAAAAAAGCAATAATCTCTCTGCAACTTAGAAAATATTTTTGTTCTGATTATTCAGCTATTAAAATGGGAAAGTGTCATTTTATGACAATTGCTTTCGGCAGGAGATATGTTACACTTATATTCTCAAGGAATATGCACATAAGAAAGAACAATATTAAAACTTCAGCGCTAATCTGTATTTTCAAAGCTAAGCACATTTTGACAAACTTTCTAATAGACACTGTTCAAAATTCATAACATATATGAGCATGATTACATTACTCTAATTTATTTTTTCTCCTCATGCGCAGCAATAAAATTTTACCTTTGAACTTATATTTATTACAACTTTTACTCTACAGAGGGCACGCAGGCACAGAAATATAATAAAGCTCTGCTAATTCCATACATTATTGAAATCCTAACACTGCAAATGGTATCTTACTGTCTTCATGCATACTTAAAATTTCAATTCAAAACTCATTTCATTAAAAGGGCTGGTTAAGCAACAGCATATGCTTTTTTTTAAGTTTCTGGATTGATGCCACAGAATTATATTTTATATATTTGGAGAAAAGTAGGTAATACTAGTGTTTGTTTAGGTGCTGTAAGCAAAAGCTTGATGGATGCTAAATAATTGAGTGCTCTATCCATCAGACTCCTAAGCACTACAAAATTGCAGAGAAGTGCTAGAGAATAACCTTTGCTTACCCACAGGCTACTGTAAACTGGATCTCATTTCAGTGGTAAAAAATCCCATTGACTTCACTAAACTGGGAAGTGTACAGCTATGCAGGAATAGCTTCAAACTAAACGAAGCACAAACAGGTGAGAGCACAGAAGGAAGTTAGATCACAAAGATCAAGGGTCATCACATAACACTCATGATACCTGGTCAATGAAAATATCACGACTGACATACCAGACAAATTTTGGGCATCTCCTAACTTGGCTGATACGGTACTAGATGATACAGCAATCTAAGTCGCTAAGGGAGTAGCCCATGCAATCAAATTCATGACAAAGTGCAAAAGTAGATTCAAACTGCAAATATAATACTGGCACAACCTCCTTTCTCTTCACAAAGGTCACTCTGCACATTAGCTCCAGCTTCATCGATTAGCAGCTGAGATAACGGCCGCTCACACGCACCTCAGAGTCATTGGGAAAAAAAGCAAGAGGATGACTTTTTGCGTACGATGTCCTCATCACAGTTCTGGTAATTGTTCAATCGTAGATAAGGCAGAAATAGGGAAAAATCAGCAGAACAGACTACTCTGAAAATGCAACAGAAACAACTTAACAACCTTTACAGGTGGCACTGAGGCATTAGAAATGATAGCTATTATTACTGCTGTAATTACATGGCTGGGACTCAGAATAATTGCATTTTGCTTCCCTGGAAACATGGCCACATGATGTTTGATAGCTCCTAAACCCGCAGGAACAGATCCACGGTCAGTTTGCAGAACACCTGCAGGACCAAACACCTGAACACTTGAAGACACACTGCAAGAAACGGTCCAAACAGGGCTCCCAAAACCACAGGGTCCATCACTCCCATCCTCCGGGAAGCAGACTATGCCTGCTTGATTTCCACAAGCATCGACACGATCGCACCAGGGGAGTCTTGAAAACTCAACAGCCAGGACTGCTGTCAGCCCCTGACTTGGGCTTCTCTAATCACAAGCCTCAGAGGTGCACCAACATCGTGATCTTCCCAGAGCGTTACTCTGTTCCCACCACATCTATGTCCCTACACAGGCTTACGGGCCACCACTGAGGACTAAGCCTGACACTGTCATATCTAAACCCCTGTCAAGTGAATTACAGTAAAAATCCTCTGCCTGCGAGTCAGCAGTGGTCAGATGCATTCTCCTGAGTCAGCTGCAAGAGAGAAATGCAAAGGAATAAATACATTGAGTCAATTAAGCTTTTTGATCACAAGATACCAGAGTGGGCTGGGGAAATGTGTAAGGGTTATATTTGAACTCCAGCACGCAGACGAAATGAAGTTGCCACACTGGAGGATTTCCTAGAGTTTAGTAGAACTCAGTGCATGATACCAAGCTCTCACAGGCTCAACTGATCAAATTTAGGCTGGCAAGCTATTCTGTGCCATGCCAAGCTCAGATGGGACAAGGCAAACCTCACCTTCGCCTGACTTCCCAGCAACAAGCAGCAAAGCAGGGAGTAGTTCACCACAGCAAACTATGATGTTGTCTCCAACATTAAGGTGAACTTTCAAGATCATCTATCCCAGCTGCAGAGCCAGAATTTAACAAAATCCTTCAGAAATCTGGTCTTGACCACATTTGGTTTAGAGAGGAACCCTCACTTATTAAAAAGTAAGAGGAAAGGTTTTTCTTTCAAACTAGGTAAGCAGAGCAAGATTTTCGCCCGCTCTCAAGCAGTTAGTTGAAATACATTCCACTACAGACTTTAAAGTCACCTCACTGGCAACGTAACCTCCCAACATATTGAAAACCAGCAGGAAATGTTGAATTAATACATATATGCTAACAAGCACTCCTACAACCATGAATGTTTAATCTGGTTTTTCACTAGCTGACACTGTACCCCATGGCAGCTCTGTGGTTTTGAAGCCTTGAGACGGGAAGAACTAGAGGGAAACCGCTGTAAAGCAGGGGACCACAGAAAAGCAGTCAGAGGGAAAAGCCTCCAGCGAAAGCCCGGAGCAGAACGCTATCACAACAAAAGAGGCAAGGCAGACAACGTTAACATCTGGAGCGGGATGGAGGAGGGAGAGAAGGGAGTTAACGGGAGCACCGAGGAAGTCAGCCTTCATATTCAGTAATCGTAAGACTACATTTCGACGATGTGTAGAATACTTCCCAGCAATACATAAGATGTTACCACTTATGTGCTGTGTATACAAAGAGATGCAAACAAAATGAGTTTTCAGAGAGCATGTAATAGTGGCTGACTGTACAGGATAAGCTATTACATACCAACCGACTGCTGGAGAAAGGAACTTTTACACACCTTTGGGGTCTTAGCCATATATCTTAATGTTCTGGACCATGACAAATGATTGGATAACAACTCTTACTCCCCTTGTCATCATTCATCTTCTTAGGAGGCTTATTTCTTCAAATCCTGATGATGAACCTCTGTAGTCACTTATCTGAGCAGCGAAAATTTATTGCCTTTACGAGAAAATGAAATTCTCCTCCAAGAGAACTGCAATGGACACAAAAGGGCAAATTTCCACCCTGGAGCATGTGGATGCATTCTCTTTCTCTTTAGTGGAAACTATATGAATTTATCCCATGTCAGAATTT
Source organism: Ardeotis arabs (assembly GCA_011801015.1). Classification (NCBI taxonomy): domain Eukaryota; kingdom Metazoa; phylum Chordata; class Aves; order Otidiformes; family Otididae; genus Ardeotis; species Ardeotis arabs. The sequence goes on from JAAGAY010014115.1 coordinate 10,612, forward strand.
GGACCAAAGGGTATCTCCTCTGTTAATAAGAATGGCTAATTTCCAATTAAACAAGCTTACAGATCGTAGAGATGCCCTAATGAGAAAAAAAAAGATCAGGCCCCATACTAATCCTGCTTTCACTGCACATATTTAACAGGGCTGCCAAAGCAGACTCTCCAAAATACTCACTAATTACATTGGATTGCCTCCAGCTGCTGTCACTGGCAGGAAATGGGCAAAGTTTGCAACAAACCAACCCACTAAGAGTTCAAAGATTATATTATTACTTTGGGAAAGCCCTGAGGAGTTAAGAGAACTGTGGAACAAAGTACTGCAGGGCTGATTTGGACAGAAAATAGTGCCGTAGTCTGTGGACTTCAGCAGCAGCTGTATGAAAATATCCTGGCACAGCTGAGAGTGATCCCCAAACTGGTGAGATGCAAAAGAGCAGATTAGCACCAACTCCATGGCATTCACGTTGGACTTAAACACATGCTATCTCTAACAGTTACTGGAACCTGCAGTAAAGACTGGAGTACAAAAAGAAGAAAAGCTGTAGGGCAGAAGTGTATAAACTCAGCTGAAAGAATTAAAAAGCGCCTTCTTGTGTCTGTGTGTGTGTGTGTGTGTGTGTTCAATGATGAGTTGGTACCCCAACAGTGGTTATTCCAAGAGTTGGTACCCCAGCGGTGGTTATTCCCAGTACAGGGAGAGCTTGAATTAACACCAAAGGATGACTGAGGGATCCAAAAGTACATCCCTGAAGAAAATTGAGTTCCTACTTTTTGTCCCAGAACCAGCAAATCTGTGCAAGTCGCATGTGACCCTCAAAACAGCAGTATAAAATCTTCCAGCTGACCCTCACCATTAATTAGCTGGAGTTAAAAACCTCCATTCCAGCTCCGCAGCAGCAGAAGGGCTGAAAGAACTGCAGGTGCCCAGAGTGACACCATAAATATTGATCACAGTGCTCGTTCCACTTCATTAGCCACGAAGTGAGCAATGGTCCTCAAGGGAGAGGAAAAGGCAGATCCAATTTTAATCAAACAGTCATACTAAAACGCAAATCTCGCAGAATATTATTTTAATTATTGCTCTTTACTCATGCCAATTGCAGCCTATAAAAATGAGATGTTTCTGGACAGAGACCCAAAACCTTCAGCTGCCAGGAAGGTGCATCTACACTACGTGAAGCAGCCCTACGTAACGATACCCAAGTGAGCTCTGCAACCAGCAAAAGCACTTTTTCCAGCCCAGCACCTCGCCCTGGGCTCGTTAGAACCACAGTCCATTAACCAGGCAAAACTTTGTGCTACCGCAGCTATGGTGTTTCTGAGAGACAACCTGGTCTCTGGCAATGAAGGAGCCGTACAGACTTATTAGCTTATTCAGACTGACCTACAGTACATAAATCCTAAACCATTTAACCTTCAAAATATATGTCTGGGAATACTGCCAGTGAATATTTGAGAAGGATTACAGGAAATATATTAGTTGTCACTGAAAATGAAAATATGGATTTCAACTGAAAGTCTATATAAGGGGGCGTTCTTCCCCCAAAATCCGTTAGCCGAGCAGCCATGCCGAACGAAGGGAAAATCGTACAGCTAGCTCAGACTACGCAGGGCAAGCTGATATACTTTTAAGGCTACATTCTGATCTACTGAAATAAAACATCTTACTTTTTTATTTTTCTACTTTAATCAGAATATAACCTCATTAAATGACAGTATGTGAAAAGAACATATAAACTAGAAAGAAAATATAAAAACTTTCTGAATAAATTAATGTTTATTGCTTTTAGACTTTGATATTCTGGTCTTTACTACTTAAATGCAGTTTAAATGTATTACTTGCCACGGCCTTTACGTTAAACCCAGTAAGTCTGCAATTTGCGATAAATTTCCTTATCTCTTTCTTTCTGAACCTACGCAAAGATCCAAGGTTAATTTGCAGATAATATTACTTCATGAAATAATTATCTCTGCCTATATTACTTAAAATAGCTGAATTCAAGAAAGATATTTTAAAAAATGAAGCTGGCACAGCTGCAGTTTGGAGGCTGCTCCCCCGTGGTGTGTAACCCCACACTGGCAGCACCTTCAGTGGGGTGCAGAGTTTGGGCACCCCACGCCCGGAGCAGCTGCCTGCATGTCCTGCTCACCCAGGGAGTCAGGACAGGGATGCTCCGTGCCCATCCACATGCCCAGGGCGCAGACCTCCCTGCGGTGGGGAGGGAAGGGGACCTGGCCTCATGCACTCACCCTCCAAGCCCCCAGACAACATCATCAAAGCAGTGTCTTCCTCTTCACAACCCCAGCACTTGCTGAAAAACGACTCTCTTAAGCCATTCTTTCTCATCCTGCTAATTTTTTGAAACATCCTCCTATTAAACTATACAAATATATTCATCTAGTAAACATCCCATTAACCAGGTCAGCATACAATATTCACAACTTATTACAGAGTAGCACCAAATCAGTCACAGAAGCAATTATGCAATTGTAGAGCAGACAACTCACTTTAATCTTAATATGGGGCTGGGGATGTACATGCCAATGTTCATTCACATGACTCATTCATTTCCAAGCACTGTACACCATGTGTTTCACCCTCGCTTACACAGTGCTCTCATGTATTTTGATTTGTAAGCTTTGTGGACTGCCAGAAAATACGAGCTTAGTGCTTCATCCTTCACGTAAGGGATTTTGTTATTGAATTTAAGGGTGTTTCTAAGCTTCTGTTACCCAGATGGGGGAAGAAGTTGGGCTAGATATTCAGATTCAGGACCTATATATGTGTTTCTCTCACAGAAAGAAAAAAAAAACCAACCAAACAAAAAAAACAACATACCACCACACACAAAGATTAGTCCAGAACTATTTAAAACAGGTGGCTGTAGAGAAGAGAAATCTGAGTTAAGACTATGGGATGCTATAGTTACAACACCAAAAAAAAAAAAAAAAAAAAAAAAAGTGACTTTTACAATCAGACTTTTATTTGAAGGCATTCATTTATTTAAGCATCTTGGGAAAACAGATTGCCATATAATATTAACAAACAAGAATATGCTCTGTCCACCACATGCAGTACACAGACACTTTGAAGATGTATTAGAAACCTAGCCTGGGCTGAATTAATGCAGACTCCTACGATATAAATGAATGGCAGCAGTGGAATTATTTTCCTGGGATTTAAGTCGTATACAGCACTAAAAGTAAAGGCCTTAAGATACTTATTGATAGGCAAGGAACAGCTATCTTTAGATCTATGCATGCTCAGGGAGCACTCTGTTGAATTTAGTCTCCGAGAGTTTCCAAGAGAGTCACCAAATCAGTCAGCTTTATTTGTAAACACCACAAAAAAGAACAAAACACCCTCTTGGCTCTAGTCTCCTTTGACACAGCACTAAGCGCACAAAATATCCAGTGCTGATATTGTATGAAACTTGGGAAATCTGGTGAAACTGAGGCGAGGAGAATTCTTGCTACGTTAAATTTCATGGGAATTTTGCATTTGGTAACAAGAAAAATAATTTGAACTTAGAGGATCATCTTGGTTTCTACAATGTACTATGGGCAGCCGAGACCCATCTCCCACCTGCTTCAAGCACGGATGCAGACATTTCTACAGAACTGCCCAAAAGTCTATCGTTAAGTTCATGAGGACTTACCAGTTCTGCTGGGTGATCACATTTTTACTACAAAAAATACCTGGTATTTTATATCTCATGCACATCAGCCAGTCATTGATGGAAACAGCCCCCACATCACAGACAGACTTGGGTGCAGTGACACAGCAGCCGTGTCGAGGGAGCACAGGTGGAGCTCACACCATCTGGAAGTGACTTTGTCCCTCCAGCAAAGCACCCTGGCTTCATCCAGTCCCACAAACTCCTTGCTCACCTGCTAGGGGCAGGTAATATTCTCGCTTCTTCCAGAAAAGTCACTTTTCAAACTACATCCGCCTCCCACTGGACGTAGTGCCTACGGACACTGCCAACCACAGGACCAAGCCAGGAACCAACTTTGTGCGGTTGTTTTTCCCTCCTCGGCGGTACGAAAGGAAAAGGCACTGCCTTCTGCTTGCATAGCTGCAGACCCAGTCCACACGGATGTGTTAACTCATTCATCTTGCTTCTCCTTTTAGCTCTTTCTGGGCATGCTAATCAGTGGGTCAATGTCAGGGTTCATTGGTAGCAACACCACCAGGCAACTGATGGTAAAACACAGACCACAGCTGCCGGAAAGGAACTGAACAAATTCATGCTTACAGTCCAACTCCCACATCTCCACCAGAATTTTTAAATAACGCATCTGTTTTAAGAACCATGGTAAAAGGATACACTAAAATCATCCAGTATATGAAGATCAGGCTTCAAAATTGGAAAATGCATCCCAACAACACGGGATGATTCAATTTCTAAAGAAACTTCATCTCATATATACACACCCTTCAAAGGCTTTGCTCTGACATTTGCAAACTGCCTACAGATAAAGACTGAACAGGCTGTTTATTTTAAAAGGAACTATGAAATATCTTATCCTGTTACTTGTTTAACTCTTCTCAACAAAGGCAGTACCCAATTTGAGACAATTACAGATGTGCATCAGATAGACAGAAAGAAAAACACCAAACCATGGAATTTTAAATTGTTCTCAATCGCCTTGAAGAGCTAATCTTTCTCAATTCATTAATCCACATTCGCTCCAGCACTTCACAAAAGCTACCTTTTATTAAATATGAGATCCAATTCACAGATAAACAAACGTGATAGTGTAATCTACACTTAAAATAATAGCTTGGCTTCAAAGTTTTGGGGGAATTGGGAGTTTTCCCTTTTTATGGATGTTTTTAGCATTATTTCTTGTCACAGCTTCAGAGCTCAAGTCCTGTCATGCAGGCCCACTGACCTCGTGTTTCCGCAGAAGCCAGGATCTGTGTGAGGATCGAATCCCATCCCACAGACAGCACTGAATTCAGTGGGGAATCTGCCACCATGAGGATGTTAGAGCATTTAGGAGCAGCATCCCATGGCTGTTTTCCCTGCTCTGCATTTTCTCTACCATTTCACCACATGTTCTTCTCTTTCCTGAGACTAATCACAAATTGCTGCCTAATGAAGAGTACTGGCATTACAATACTTAATTAGAATTAATAAGAAGATTTACTTTAAAAACCTGACAGACCAATATGCACCAGAGCCAATCTCTGTAGTGCAGAACTAGTCCAAAGTTTCCATGTCCTGAATTCTTAATTAAAAGTTTGTCAAAACTTCTTCTTTAAGGGGGGAGCCTTCCCTTCCAGCATCCATTAACCTCAAAAAAGTGACTAATTTTTTTTTTAATCAGCTCTACTTCATAAACAGTTTGATAAAAAGAAACTCAAAGAAAGTGCAACACTTATCTTTAATTTCCACTCAACAGCCTTCAGAACTACTGTATAAAGGTGGCTCTCACAACCATTCCTGTCCAGCATGCAACTTGCAGCACCGAAGGAATTCCAGCTACAGAAAAAGTCTTCTGTAGGGCCACCCAGCAGGAAAGGATTAAATTACATACACACAAAAAAAGCCCGTCTTTCTTCCTCCACAAAAAGGGCTGTGGTCAGAGATCAATGCGAGAAGCTGTCTATTGAAGTTAGACTCAAATTATTCCCTTGTATAAACCTCGGGAGAAACTCCACTGCTGATCCCCACAGCACGGCACACAGCCAGACCCCGGGTGCCGCTCCTTCCCCTTGTCTGAGGAACAGCGAGCACAGAAGATCTCATGGCTGCAGGCAGCTCCCAGCCTTTCTTTCTAGCCTGACTTCTCCGCATCTCTCCTCTCCCCACGCCCCAAACCCTCCTGCAGACTGGGATGGAGGGAAGCCTCCAGCCCCACATGTAGATATTCACTACAGGTCTCAGTCTCTTGTCTGCCGAAACAAGTTTTGTTTATTTCTTTTAATATTATCTGATGAAACTGAATTGCTAGAATTTAAACGATACTACCTCATACAGAACTTAATTGGCTTATTTTGAAACATTTTTTTATTTTGTGGTTTATATTGTATGAGTTGGATTCCAGCCCACTAAACCTCATATACAGAATGCAATTAAATACGGCCAGTCATTTCCTTATCCTAATGATCTTCTGTTTAATTTAAAGCCTTTATACTGTTTTGACTATTTGTCTTGGAAAAAAGGTCTTGGCTAAAATTTGGAACTGAGGATTGGGCAATTTTCTGTCTATTAAGAATTTGAAAAATATCAAATGCATCAAAAACTGTTTTCTGGCTTGTTTTAGCCTGGCTTCCTAAAGAAATCAGGATATGTCATTGTGCTGCTTATCCATCTGCTGAACACTAGAAAATTTTGAAACTGTTTATTAATGTAAATGAAATTTGACAGAAAAAAACACCAGCGCGCAGAAGGGGACAAAAGCTATATTAGAACATGAAACTTTCCCTATTCACTCTTTTTTTTTTTAATAAATATTTGTGAACATCTCTGCAAACCATCATCTATCTCTTCAATATGAAGTATTCAGAAGGGCTGCTTAAACGAAAGGCTCACACCCGCA
>JAAGAY010014119.1:1958-27780 GCA_011801015.1 Ardeotis arabs
GGCACTAAAATATAGGATGTCAGAGAAAATAGGCTCAGAATGACTTCCAAGTATCTGGAATTAAAACATTTTATTAATACACGTAGGTACGGTACCAAGTTGGTCACAAATACAGAGGAGGTCAGAAATATAAACGTCCCAAAAGGAGGTCAGAGATACCACCGTATCTTAGGCTGCTGTCACTTTCTCCCCTCCCAAGAAAGGCATTCCTTGGAAAATAAGGAGCAGCAATTAATATACGGCTGCCCAGCAGCTGATCAATGCGGATTTACGCAAGCAGGAGGCTAAGAAAGAAGCAGCATCACTCAGCAGTAACACCACGGGGTATTTTAGCCGTCGCAATGCCTCTCCCGCCTTCTAAGCGGGGACATTAACAGAGGAGGTGTTTCTGCTTTACAGCTGTGTTATCAAAATGGAAAAAGACAGCTACGTGAAACATTTTATTTGACCCAAATCAAAGGCTTTTCTCCCCTTTCAGAAAACAGTACGTGTTTTCCCCCAACATTTCAGCTATCAAAAAAGATCAACGTGCTGAATTTTCTGAAATGCTTTCCTCATGGCTTACTGTCCTTGCAGCAGTCACAGCTTTTTGCAGGGGCAAAAATCAGGCTGGTGAAAATGATCTGTAACTTGAAGAAGAACTGCTGTCTGTATACTGATTTTGGGACTCTTGATCAGAGGACACTAAAAAGCGTGCAGTAACATTTGCCATCACCCTAGGACATCATCTGTCCAAGCAGAACGCACATAAAACTGAGCAACGTTACTTAAGAGAAACAGCCTTGTTCTAGATCAGAGCGATGCGAACCACGGGCAAAGGACCAGCAACAACATCCTGGTGTGACATCCACAACACATCCGTCACCTCCCAATATTTTAATAGCTTAATGTTTTCTTATAACTCAAGATCCAAAGTATTTAATGTTGCGCGTGCAGTTTCCTGACAGATGGAGTATATCACAGCAGGCACAACGGGGAGGGACACAAGCTTTGGTTAAGAACCCGGAGCTAGCTAATGTTTTTTATTTTTTTTTTTTCAGCATCTACATAAATCAGATCAGATGTTTTAACACCGCACAAGTACCATAAATTTGAACGATTTATGGGTTACGAAATGAAAGCAAGCTGCTGCTTAACCAAGATTAAGCTTTCACCTGAAGTTCCAAGGAATAGAAGATGACTTTTGGATTCAAGGTCTGAACTCTCTTCACAGAGAGGAGTCATCTTCTCTGGGCTGAAGTCCTGCAGGGCAGCAGGAATGCACAGGAGTGGGGGAAACAGAAAATTCTCCAGTAATATTCCTATCTGTCCCACATGATTAATACCTTATGACAGGGGTCAACGGTGCAGATTTCACTGATTTCCAGGTCATGCAGCGACATGAGGAGCTCTGCCCGTAGCGTGCAGTAATGAACGTTCCTTGTCCGGAGGAATAAGGTTCTCAGGAATTGCAACACCATATCGTAGAGCTTCACGTTCCTCCCAATCATCTGGGTCAGCTTCTGAACCACCTAAACTCAAAGCGGAAAAAAAGTGCACTCAGTACCAAGAGATCCTGTTGTTTCACACACACAAAATGTAGATTTTGTGTATGGAGACTCACTCCTCCTAAGGCCTACGCCACTTTCCCTCCCAGATCACACCTGCCTGTGTGACCCAGCCCATCTCCTCGGCGTGGCTGTGATGCCAGCTGGTCTCTCCTTTGAGCAAATCCAACTCACTGTCTTGGAAAATTGCTTACTGGTTTTATTTGCTGGAGTTTCTGTAGCAATTACTGAGCAGAATCAGCTCAGAGAAGGGTCTGACAATCATCAGAGCTACAGGCTGGGGAGGGGAGGAGCAGCACCTGCCCTTTGTGTGGCTGAGTGCTGGATCAGCTCAGCCACCTCCTGTAATTCCACTCAAAGGGCAACTTCTCTGAATGCCAGCTTAGCTACAACTTCCAGTGTCCCTTTCCATTTTTACAAAAAAAGAAAACAAAACCAAGAAAAGGTTTTGCTGGGCTACGTCCTTGTTTAAAAAACAAAACAAAACAAAACAAAACAACAAGAAATTTAAGAAATTCAAACTGATTTGATAGAGATGCGTGGCCTTCAGAACAGCTGAGGTGTATTAAAGCCAGACTGAGCAATAAAAGAAAAAAAATTTGCCTTGCTGTTGTTTTTTTTAAAAGCTCACAAACAGCTTAGAACATTAACCACTTAATCTATTAACCACAGCATTGATTAAATAATTAACAACTATTTAATTATTAGTCACTAATTAATAATTTAATAACTGTTACAATAATTCCTGCTGCTTTCATCAAGTGACACAGGAGAAAAGGACCTGACATTTCTTACAAATACTTTGTCTGGCCAAACAACTTCAGCAGCAAAGCTGGGTGGGTGAAAGGGACGCTCTGTTATTTGATGAGGTTGACCAAAAGCTGACCAACTCCATTCCATGTTGGAAGCAGTTTCCTTGTCCTTACCTCTCCCTGACGTCTCGTTTTGGGAGACGGACTGAAGAAATTGTGCAAGACAGAAATATCGTTGCTGAACAGAATGTTTTCTTTCTCCAGGATGTATTGCTTCAGCAGGGGAGATACCTCGTCACCAAACAGAGCCTGGTTATCCTGCCAGATCTGGCGCTTCACCTCCACCGCGCACGCTTTGTACAAATCCTTATCGGCCATTACTAACTTCAGCTTCTTCTCAGGGACCTAGGACCAACAGGGCAGTCAGCGAAGCGCAGAGCAGCTCTCCTGCCTAAGTAACGAGTAACTGACTACAGCAGACATCCCAACCATCGCCTCAGGCAGTCTGGTAACGTACACAACAACGCAACAGCAGCCAATGTCTCAGACGTCTTTCCCCTTCCCTGCTCCTGTACCAGTAAGCTGGTCCTAAGACACTTAACTTCTTCAACAACCAAATTATGCACCAAGCCTCTCCCTAATTCTTTCAAAGAGGATAAGACTCCCTTTAAACCTCTGATGCCAAGACTTAGGGTGATGTTTCAAAACTCAGCAACTTACAAAAGCTCTAGTAGCAGCTTTGAATCCATTACTTTAAGTACAACATGATGCTTTGAATAAGGGTATTCCCAGAGATTTGTGTTTCACAGATCTGAATCTCACTCCTGACTACTTCCAGTTGCATTCTTCAAATCTTATTTTTCACTGATCATAGATTTGTAAATCAGCTGTGGAAAAATTCACCTATCAGGGAATAAAATAGGGAAATAGTCTAGTTTGATTATGAAAACATAAAATGCTTTTTTGAAATAGTGTACTGAGCTGTTACCAGATACAAGAATGCAGTAAATCCTCAGTCATTTCCTAACACTGAAACACGAACTTGCAGAAGGGCTGCAGAAGGAGCATGCAGCCCAGCCGGCGGCGCGGCTAAGAGAAGCCGTACAAGGGAGCTGTAACAGCACAGACCAACGAGCAGAGCAGCTTTACCTTGGGCAAGTGCTTCATGACACACATTACCACGGGCTGTATGGAAGGCATCTTGACCAGGGAAAAGCTCTTCTCCAGGAGATCTTCCAGCTTCTTGTATCTGAAAACACGTAAGAGCAAGAGACTAAGTACCAAGTTACAGCCAAGGACCACAGTGGCTCATCTCAAAGCCTCTGCAACTTTATCCCCCAGGAACCACAATCTCCTTTGCAGGACTCACTCGTTCACTACTAATTAATTTTCACACAAATTCCCAGCTCGCTCTGAATAACCAACAAGACTGCCGACAGACCTCTCCTCAACCTTCCCCTCCAAAGCGATGGCCGAGACCCTCTCCAGCAGCTTCTCCCTCAGCTCGTCGAAAACCGACTGGTGGAACTCCAGCCGCGGGGTGCCGTGCAGGTCCAGGAAGGGCAGGGCCGACTGCAGCGAGGGCAGGAGCACCCCATTTTCTGTCTGCCAACACAAACACGGGACAGGGGCGGAGGCGGGGGGTCAGCCGGCTCTGGTAGCCAGCAAACGACAGTACGGTCTGCTAAAGACACGCCATTAAAAAATAAAGAGGAGGGAAAAAAAAAACACAAGAGAGACCCCACTTCGGGCCTTCGCGTGCTCCCCACGCCAGCCCCGGCCTCTCATGGGCGGCCCCTGCCAGGGGCCCCGGTGCCCCCCCGCCGACCCGCCCCACCTGGAACTGCTCGATGGCCTTCAGCGGCTCCGTGCAGTTGGTCAGCGTCTCCTTCAGGTCCTCGCCGTTGGCCACCCCCAGCTCCTGCAGCCCCGCGTACATGGCGGCCTGCCCGGCCCCGCCGGGCCCGCTCCCGCCACAGCTTCCCCCGCGGGCCGCCCCGCTCTCCGGTCCCCCGGCGCAGCGCGCTCCGGCGCTCTTCCCTGCCCCGCGGAACCCGCTCCGCCGCACAAAGGTTCCGCGGGGAGCCCGGTCTCACAGGACGATTCATGTCGGACAAGGCCTCCAGGATCAAGTCCAGCCATCAACCCAACGCCACCATGTCCACTAAACCATGTCCCGAAGTGCCACGTCTACACGTTCTTTGAACACCTCCAGGGATGGGGACTCCACCACTACCCTGGGCAGCCTCTTCCAGTGCCTGATCACTCTTTTAGTAAAGAAATTTTTCCTAATATCCAACCTAAACCTCCCCTGACACAACTCGAGGCCATTTCCTCTCATCCTATCACAGGCACTTGGGAGGAGACACCAACACCCACCTCCCCACACCCTCCTGTCAGGCTCACGTAGAGAGCAATGAGGTCTCCCCTCAGCCTCCTCCTCTCCAGACTGAACAACCCCAGTTCCCTCAGCCGCTCCTCATCAGACTGGTGCTCCAGACCCTTCACCAGCTTCCTTGCCCTTCTCCGGACACGCTCCAGCAACTCAACGTCCTACTTGTACTGAGGGGCCCAAAACTGCACCCCGTATTTGAGGTGCGGCCTCACCAGCGGCAGTCTCCCCACACTCCCCGCCGTGCCGGGGAGCTCGCTGAGGCTGCTGCCGAGCGCCGGGGAAGGCGGCCAGGCCCCAGGGCGCTGGCACGCTGCTCTGGCTAACACCACTATGGCAGCAAATGTCGGGGTTCCTGCGGGTGCGTGAGGTGTCCCTCTTGGCGAGATGGCCGCGAATTTTGGCTGATCCCTGGCAGACAGCGATGAAAATAGGAAACGCAACCAAAGCGAGCCTCACAAAGGAGAAGTGGCCTTTCCTCGTTCATTATTTGACTTTTGCAGCCCTGTACTTTCAGGATAGCAGCTACAGAGTGGGGAGGTGGAAAAATCCTACTGTGTCCTTTGCAAGATCTGCAGCCAGGCGCCAGGGTTGTACAGGGCTGCGTCAGTCCAGCCCATCACAGAAACCCTTCAGCATCTGCTCACCAGTTAGTATAACTATTGAGGCAAAATCTCTGTGATTTAGAGCCCCCAAATCCACTTGGGTCTTTTGACAGACCCCCATGAACCCTGACAGCTAGGGGGGTGAGAGAATGGAAATGCTCTGCCATTCCCAGCCATGAGCTGCTGCGATGCCCTTAGGTCCCCCATTTCCCCTCTGCATCTCCCAGCTGCCAAAGCAACCCCTCCACGGTTTGAGGCACACGCTGCTCTGCCGGCGGGTGGGTTCTGCGGGAGCGAAGCAGGACTGGCCTGGCCACAGCAGGACCTGGCAGCTCCTCGGCAGCTGTTGGACACCCTGAGGTGCTGATGGTCTATCGCAATATTTGTATAAACTACCACAACCAGCCCAGGGGCACGAGCAATCGGCCAACCTGGCCTTGAATACTTCCAGTGATGGGCCCATCCACAGCTTCTCTGGGCAACCTGTGCCAGTGCCTCACCACCCTCACAGTGCAGTATTTCTTCCTTAAGTCCAATCTAAACCTACGCTCTTTCAGTTTAAAACCATCGCCCCTTGTCCTGTCACAGGACATTTGCAGATGCATTCCAGTTGCTGACCAGCAAAATCTGAACTGGAATCTAAAGTCTGCAGGAAGATGAGGCAATTCTGGCACGTTGCTTAAACAACTCTAACACAGAGATGTGCCTCCAAATACCCTTGCAAGACCAAGAAGGTGTCATTCCTTTAGTTCTGCAGACAGAGGCCTGGCTGGTGAAGTCCTCTGGTGGCAACAAGATGGCCTTGCCAATAAATGGTCCAGCTCACACAAAACCACTTTTTCAAAGGAATTGCACTTTTACTCCTAGAACCAGTCACTGTGGAACTGATAGGGACAGCCTGAAAGAAGCACCTCTCCTGGGACTAACACATTTTTCTTCAGAAATTCTCGTTTTGGGGACATCTCTTTGTGGCATCGGAAAGGCAGAAGCAGGCACGTGTTTTGTAAAGTCTGGGGGTTGGTTTTGTTTGAGGGGTTGTCAGGAAGGGGCGTACGGTCACCTACGCTGAAGGCGAGCAGCCTCTGCCATCTCCCCACCACAGCAAAGACCAAACCAGCCAGAGTCTCCTGCAGGTGGAAACCCAAACGGGCAGATGTTTTCCTGTCCCAAGTGCCGCCCGAGAGCGAATGAGCAGGCAGGAGCAGTCTGAAGGAACCGGGCAGAGTGTCTGTGCTCTGCCCCAACCTGAGGGACATGTACTTTCAGAGAAGCACCTCAGGTCCACCCTGGAGCCCTCAGATATAAAGCAAACCCAGCGACAAGGAGTTTCCCTACTTCTAATTATGGCAGCTAGCCCTGCCAGGCACAGAATACCAAACGGATGAGGTTCGCCTGCTTTCTGCTTATGACACAGCTGAGTTAACCCCACATTTCTGTTTACCTCAACCCCGTCGCCTGGGGCAGTTTCGAGGTTGCACTGCTGCCTTTGCAAAGCTCGCACTGGAGCAGGCACAGAGCCATCGTTTTATTCATTGTGCGGAGCGATGGAATGGGGAACTGCCTGACGCGTCGCAGCTTGGTCCACGCACTCCTTGTGGTCCTCGTGGCTTGGGGCTGTGCCGAAGTCAGAGTCTGGCCCTGGCCCCGCCTTTCTCCTCTTTTTAAAGGCTGTAAAAATCAACCGCTGTTAGTTTGCTGCTCCTCTGCTTCCTCTTTTGCCTCTTTGCAAAAGGAGAAAGCGCCTCATGTCTTGGCGTGAACTCCTTCCCCCCTGGCTGGTGATCATAGCGGGTCTGACGGGCATCATGCTCCTTTGCATCTCCACTAAGGACGTGCCCATCGCCCCTCTCAGGACCAAGGTAAGGGCATCTGCCCACCCGAAAGGTGGCCAAGCCGGGGGTCAAGGGGGGCAATAAGCAGAGGACCTTCTCCTTGTCTCTGGGGCTGCTTCTTAAGGAGAACCTGCCTGTTCCTTTGTGCAAGCTGGGCATTTAAACTAAAACGTGGTGTGTTTTGTTGCTTTTTACATTCATTGCACTACTGACTGAGTCAGTAGCCCGAAACAACAAACTGAGGAGGGGACTAGAACAATACTGCGAGGATGGGCTTGAATCCTTCAACATGTGGTAGCTTTTCAAACCAAAAACAAGCCAACCCCTTTGGCTGCTCAGGGAAATAGAGGCTGGATATCATCCAGCAGAGATGCTCGGTGCAGGCTCCCCAGGAGCTCCCCAGAGTGGCAAGGGACCAGTGGTGTCAGTGGAGGGAAAGAACTGGGTCCCTCTTGGAAGTTGGTAGCAATTTGGCCCTGAACAGCAGTTCAGCTTCTGTCTTTAAAAAAAATAATTACCTTCCATGCCTTTACCTCTTCTGTCCTCTCTTGATTTTAACCAAAGAGCTGACCTGCTCTACACAGCAGGGTCAGACCTGCCCAGCGACCGGGGGGTTAATGCCCATCTGCTCTGCCTCTTGATGCTCCGAGGCTGAGGTGAGACCAGTGGTACGCTATGGTTTACTGGAACAGAAGTGGGTTAACCTGCACATTTAGAGATACTACCTCTCCTCCACACTCCTCTCAGAAACAAAATTTGATTTAAAAAGAACCCCTATTGCTCCACACTCTGCCCTTCCCTGGTGTTGAGCAGTGACAGAAACGTGTTGACCCCTTCTCCTCCCTTGTGCTCCCAGGAGCAGCCTCTCATTTTGTGAAGAAGGAAAAAAAATCCAGGTTTCCCCACCAACACCATTCATTTCTTCCTCTTCTGCGGCAGCCGACATGTCCCTGCGAGAAATACAAGCTGTCACTGGTGTGGGAGGATGCCAGCAGGCTCAGGCAGGGAGCTCTATCCTCCTTCCGCATTTCTGCTTTAGCTCCTGTCCCACCAGCTCCTGGCCCATCTGGTGCAGCTGGGGAGCTCCCAGCAAGGCAGCAGGCAGCCAGCTTCACTCGGAGGCTGCAGCCAGGCTCTGTCTTGTGCTGAAACCCTTCTGACAGCATTAACATCACCTCTCAGGAGGTTTCTCCTCCCACTCAGTCACAGCTGCAACTATTTCTGTGCAGGATACAGCTTAGACTATGCACTACCACCTACCTCCCAGGTCTCATGAGGTTCTTTCCCATCTGTGTAGGACATGTCTCATTTTGGGGTCATGTAATATGGGGGAGAGGAGGAGACCTTAGGCTAGCACCAGGGCTATTTTGAGCGTGGGGACATCCAAAAGAGGCACAGGCTCAGACAGCAGCAAACAGACCATACTCTGGGCTGCAAGGAGACCGAGAATGCCCTCGGCCTCATGACTAGGCAACAGAACCATCAGTGGACAAGGCTTTGAGAAATCTTGCGTTTGCTGCTGCTGTTTCTGCCAAGACACCATCCCAGTCTCCTCAGGGCTGCCACGATGGACAGTGCATGGGCCGGTTGGTGCCAGCACTGCAGCTCCCACAGGTCTGGCGTGCAACAGGGCAAACCCAGCCCATGTCACACCATTTCTGCAGTGGGACATCAAACAGATGCGGTCGTCTCAGGTTCCTCAGAAGCAGGAACAAGCCACACCTCTCGGATTCTCGCACAAAACCCTTATCTCTTTTAGCAAACCAATCCAGCAGCAGCTTGAATCCCCAAATCAGCTGAGAGCCTGTGTAGTGCCATCTCCTGCTGCTTTAGGACCTGTTTCTCCTGAGCTCCAGACACTTCATCTCTCAGTGGAAGCCCTCTACCTGATTTCAGGAACAGCTACAGAGCACGCCACTGTAGGTCTGATGTATTTCTGGGTGTTTCTCCACTCCTGCTGCTCCTCATGTATATTCAGAAATGCAGATGGTTCCCTGCAAATCTACATCATCTTCTGGCTTGAATGTAAAAATCTAATTCCAAAACTGCAGTGCAGGGCCATGGGTTACTCAGAATACCTACATAATGCTTGGTAACCGCACGATAACAAAGCAGCACGTGTTCAGTGGTGTTTATCTAGAATGTTTCTGGGGTCTTCCAGTATGGCATTGTTCTGGATGCTGGCCCATCCCACACCGTCCTCTTCATCTACCAGTGGACCACCACCAATGCAAGCAAGACCGGGGTGATCAGGGAATGCAGGTCCTGTCCCAAGCAAGGTAAGGTGCCTGATTCGTGCTTGGTGGTCTGTGGGATTGGTATGGGATGGATGGAAACCTAGAGATCTGTGCATGGACAATGGCTGCAGTTTCCTCAGCGCCTGTATTATCTAGCTGTACACTGAGGCAGTGGTGAGCACAAAGCACAGGCTGCTTATTTTCAGCAGGGGTCTCCTCAGCACAGGCAGATTTAGCCTTCAGAGATGGAAGGCTGTGCACTCGGCAGTAGCAGGTGACAGGGTTTTTAGTCCTGCTTCAGGCAGGGAAGCACACAGAGGGCCTGGGGCTGGTCCCAACATCCACGTGGATCAGTGGCAGAGCCAAGGTTGCTGACCTTCTCACCCAGGTGAGACAGGGAACAGCAATGGAGACAAATCCAGCTGCAGGGTGACTCCTAGTATCTTCTGCCCCCTCCATGTACTCTGCTCAGTAAGTGCTGTAGCTCCAGGACACAGAGGTGCAAAGATTCCAACTCCCTGTCCAGGGTTTGACAGCACAAGCATGTTTGTCACAGCACAAGCAGTTTGGTTTCAGGTGTCACATTTTGGAGAATATGGGGGTCTTTCTCACTGGTTTGAATCAGTCTGGCCCCATCGAAGCCAGCTGAAAGGGTTTCATGCATTAACTCTTGGGATTTTCCTTCCCTATCTCTCAATCTGGCTTTGATGTTGAAGCCCAGTTATAGCAGGATGCTGGGAAACCCTGAACTCTCAGTAGCAGGGTGCTGTGGGAGGGCAGCTGCACAACAAGCAGGGTTTGTGCCTTTGCATACTGTAAGCAATACAAACCACTAAAAAAGATGCAATAAGGGCTCCCCGAAACCTTGTATGCATCCCTTGGCTGCTGCCGTGCTCACCAGCTGGGGTAAAAGCAGTGATGGTAGCTCAGCGCAGCAACTTCTCAGCAGCAGCAGCGAGAGGTCCAGGCAGGTCTCTCGCCCAGACGTGAGCAGCCGTCCTCTGTCTGCACGGCAGTGCGGTCACAGCCTTTGAATGGCCGCGGGCAAGCGGCAGCTCAGCCCTGTACAGGGCCCAGGGGGGCAAAGCATGTGGTGAGGGAGTCACGCAGCCAGGAAGATCAGTGGCCCAGAGGATGAGGAACTGAGGCTTTCTGGGTCATAGTTCAAAACCAGTGCGTGAGACCCCATTGAGTCTTGCTGGAAAGATGCGTCAAGGCTTGCAGACAGCTTCCTCCCACACCACACCAGCTTCCTCTACAGCAGAGGTGTCTTGCTTGCAGGCATGGGGCTCGGAAGCCACCTCCGCCAACACAAGAGGAAGTGGCTGGAGGAGAGAGGTGACACATCAGCCTCAGCTCTATCGGCATGCCAGTCTGTCCTTTTGCTTATCTTTCATAGCGGCTAAAGCCACATTTCTTCCTCTGTGGGCTGAGACAGCCTCAGCTGTTGCAGCAGTCTTGTGGCCGATAGATGGTCATTTACAAGATGCCTCAGCAGCAGAGCTTGGGTTCTCTTTGGGTGATTTGGGTTTTACAGGCACGTGCTGTTTTTCTCCCCGTACCGTATTTCAGCAGGACGGCTACCTGGAGGGACTCCTCCATTCTGCCCGTGACAGGTCCTGTCTTTAACCATGCCCTAGGACAGCAACCTCCTGGGTAACAGCTCTCACACTTCCTCCATGTCTTTCCATAGAAAATTTAATTCTTTCCCCCGGTCCTCAGGTCCGGCAGTCTCCAACTACGCATATTCTCCTCAGAAAGTAGGGAAGAGCTTGGAGCTATGTTTGAACTGGGCCCAGAAAGAGATCCCGGCAGAGCAGCACAGCCAAACCCCGATCTACTTGGGAGCAACCGCCAGCATGAGGCAGCTGAAGTGAGTGAATGTTGCAAACCCACCCCCAGAAATCAGCACACGTCACGCGGATCATTCTGTAAACGCATCTCACCTTGTCTGCTCTGCAGTGTTTCCTCCCTAATCTGCTAGTCAGGTAAACCTTCTTCAGGCCCTGACATACTCGAGGGGAGTACAGCACGGCTGTCCCCCAAGCAGCCATCGGGATGGCAGTCATTTGACTGCTCCCAGTCTGTGTAAATTCTGCTTCACAATTAGTGCGTGGGAAAACATCTGTTGGTCTGGAAGCTGAAGTGTTTTCAATTTACGTGACAACCCACACGGGTGTGCAGGGATGGTTCTTGTCAGCAGGCTGGGAGTAGTGGTGGGAAGATCCACCTTATCCTACAGTTGTGTGGACCCTGTTCTCAGTCACCTCTTTACTGGGACCGTTATCTCCTTTTAGTCACTGGGGAAAAGTAGAGTCTGGAGGGGGCCAGGTCAGCGAAGCAAGGCCACAGGATCTTTCAGTGGCAGAGGGTACTAAACTCCTGAATTCGGGAATGGTGGCACAACTGCTCAAATCATGCCTCTGCTGCTCTTATCCTCAGTGTTGTGTGAGAGGAGAGGGAAGTAGCAGCAGGAGTGGGATTGTCATTGCGTCTTTGTGCTGCTACCTGAAGTGGGGAGCACAGCAGCTGTGTCCCCACTGCGGGCTGCTCCTGGTAGGGCCCTGTAACAACAAGTGTGCTTTCTTTTTCTTTTCTGTTTAGCCTCACCCATCCCACCCTCTCTGACGGTCTCCTTGCAGCCCTGACTGTGGCCCTGAAGTCATCCCCCTTTGACTTTCAGGGGGCACAAATCCTGTCCAGCCCAGATGAGGAAGCATTCAACTGGGTTGCAGTTAACTATGTCCTGGAGAACTTCTTCAAGGTAAAGGATGATCCTGCCTGAGAACTCAGCTGAGCAACTCCCATTAACAAACAGCCACAGAAACACGCGGAGAGATCGTTAAAGCCCTGCACTTTAAACAATGCTTAAGCACAACTTCCACTGCCTTTCAGAGGAGATGGGCTATATCCAGCACCAGCTGGCTGAGGGACATAATATGAGATGGTTAAAACTGGGTTGAAGGACCAAACCTCTAATACAGCCTTTCATGGGCACGTTCATGCAGTTGCCCTAAGAGATGTGAGGCTTTCTGGCAGCACATCCAGGATGGCCACACAGATAACCTTACGTAGCCTGGCCCTGGGGTGTCCACAAGAAGTCCGCTGCCCCGAGTCCCTGCAGCTCTCGCTCAGCACCACTGTCAAACAGGCATTGCTGCTATGTCTGTAGGGTGCTGTGGAACTGCCACTGGAGTCCAGCTGTCCCACAGGACATCCTGTGGCAGGTGGACAGAGAAGCAGAGTCATCTGCTGCCAAAGCAAAAGCCCAAGAAATTGAGATGCTAGTGAGAGTACAGCTGGGTGTCCCCAGCGTAGGTCTGCATTCAGAAGGCACTCACTTAACAAAGAGAATACATTTAAGTTTCCTTTCTCGACCCATGGCTTCTCGAGCCACAGGGTCTCAAGAACTTAAAAAGCAAAAGAAGGGTGGATTAGACTGAGTTATTGCCCATCAGGGAAGTGAAAGGCAGTTCTGATAACCAGCAGCAAGCATGCTCTGCTTAGGGAATTGCTAGCCCTGCTGCCAGCAACGCAGTTTTCCCCAGCCAGGGACAGATGCTTACATCCACATAAACCTTCCAGCCTGTACTGCCAACTTCAGCACTGCCAAAATCAGTTCTGAAAGACTGCAGGAGATGAAACCACAGAGTCCTTCTGACAGGAGGATCACTTTAGCATCAAGGCAGCACTTGAAGCCCGTATCTGCCCACCTGGAACCCTCCTTCCCATTCCCACCCCCACCACCATCCTCTCCTCTCTCCCCTTCTCCTGCCTGCTGAGACCATTGCAGACAGTTGCTTTCTCTCTCTGTGCACTCATGCTTGCATCTGACCACGACCCAGGTGCAGAAGTCTTAAGAACTGACCTCTCTGGTTCTTTTTGGGTCAGTACGACTGGCGAGGACAGTTGGTCCCCTGCAGGAAGGGGATGGCAGGAGTCCTGTCCGTGGGAGGAACCTCAACACAGCTCACTTCTAAGGTGGAAGAGAACCAGGCACCAAGAGAGGGAGTGAGGCTGCAGCTGTACAGGCAGACGCACAACGTCTACACTCACCGCTGCCCCTGCCACAGCACGGCCCAGCTCCGCAGCGGGCTGCTCTCCAGGCTCATCCGAGTGAGTATCTGCCAGCAGTTTCCTGGATACGATCTCTCTGAATGACAGCGGCACAAGGTGTGGCTGCTAATGGGCAAAATGACACTGTCTTTAACAGAGGGCATCTGCATACACCTAAAAAAGCCCAGTCCATTTGTAAGACATACTCTGTGCCCAAATCAATGCTCTCCAAGCAGACACACAGGCACCCACTCAAGAGATTTACTTCCAGGCTCCTCACTTAATAGATACGAGGACAAAATTGCTCTCCAGAGGTGCTAAGATCACCTTCAGGGTGGAGGGAAGCAGACTTCCCTTATCTCCTCTGAACTCCTCAGGAGGGGAGCCTAAACAGCAGCACCCAGGAACCAACTGGGACCATCATTGGGGTATTTGCATCCTTTGCTGACTTTGACCCCAAAGCAGTCTTTAAAAGAGCAGTATTTCATGTTGAAAACATGCAGGTGTTTTGGTTCTTCCAAACTTTGTTTCACCTGAGGGGGAGGTGGCAGAATCTGATGCAAACTCAGGAATCATTTTAGTCTCTGACAAAACTGAATTTTCCAGAAATAAACTACTCCCTGCCCATCGACTTGCCTCCCTATAAACCAAAACCCTCTTATTTGAAACCTACATGTCCCACATGGAGACCCACTTCACCAAGCTATATGGGGGAATTCCTAGAGATGAGAAACATGGATTCTTGAGGGGCTGAGCCATGCAGAAGGCACACCAGAACAGCCTCTTCTTGCAACTAGAAAGAGTAGAGGATTCACTGGGATTGTGTTACTGGTGTAAGGGAGAGCAGGGGGGCTGGGACCACTCAGCCTCCCGCAGCAGGTCCAGGCGTCGCAGCTTGCCCTGAACTCTGCAGGAGCTGCAGCCTCGCAGTTGACCAGCTGAGATAAGGTTCAGCAAACCTTTTGCTGCCTGCATGCTCAATTACAACATCGCGGTGCCAGATAAAAACTGTTCCTCACTGTGTTCTATTTTTGTTTTCCTTTGTGAAGCCCTAAGATGCCAACATCCTCTCTTCTGCCTCTGTTTTATTCCGCCTCTCCAGGATCAGAGAAGTGCTAAAACTGTGTCTAATCCCTGCTGGCCCCTCGCCTACTCCCGGACAGTGCAGTGGCAGTCAGTGCATGCTGGGCCCTGTGCTGTCAGCGATGACACATTGGACACCCCTGGCCCTGAGGAGGTCTTCAACATCACCGGCTCCAGCAACGCCACCGCCTGCGTGACACTCGTGCAAAGCCTGCTCAACTCTTCCTCTTCCTGCAGCTTTTTCCAGCATTCCCTCGGCAGCGTTTTCAAGCCCCTCCAGACCAGGTTTCTGGTGGGTTCTCATTTACACTGGGGTAGGCAACTGGTATGCAGAACCCATGAAATGGGACCAGTTTGGTCATTAATAGAGTGGGAACAGCCACGCTGTGCCCTCTGCTAGCCAAGAGGGCCAGTGCTCTGGCTAATGCTGTGCACATGCCCTCCTGCCCTCTCCCCCTCACTGACACGAAGCTGTTCAGGCATGGACCACAGCTTCCCACCAAGGACTGCGGTAGGGCTTTCTTCATCCATGTCTCAGCAACATCTGCTTGTGAGACAAACTTTGGGCTCCACAGAGCCACAAAGAAGCTCACATGAGCCAGCAAGGACGGGGCAATCAGGAGTTGTGTTTTGAGCAGATCTTCCCAAACAAAGTCTGTAGTGAAGCTGAAGATCCTCTGCCACTCCCTTAGCAAACCCCTGGGCACGCTCCACCACAAGCATGCTTATATCCGAGACTCTGAATCTAGCGTTCAAAGTCATTGGGTTGCTAAGGCAGGACCAGCTCAAAATGCTAGGACAACCCAAGTGCATTTCAGAGGTAGGAATTACAGAAATCTCCTCAGCTCCCTGCTCCCGAGAGCCTCCCATGGACATGGTGCTGAGGAAGATAAGGCCCTGCCTACTTATCCAGGCAGGGCCAGGAAGGCTGCTGCACGCAAGCGAGAAGCAGTCCCGTTTCCATCTCCAGACAGTGACAGACGTGCTTGTTCTCCCTGCACCCATCAGAGGCCCTGTAACCACCAACACAGGCGCACAGAAAGGGCACCCCAGCAATGCGCCCCACAGCTACTGCCACTTTCCTGGAGGCACCCTGTGCACAGATGCCGAGCACAGTCCAACCTGACGATTATTTTTGCTGCTTTCGTAGGTGATCTCTGAGGCCATGGACTTCATGAGAGAAACTGCATCCTCTCCTGACCTGAGCGAGGCAGTCACCAGACTCTGTGAAATGTCCATCAAAGAGGTAAGTGTGGAAGAACTCAGTGTGCAGGGGGAGTGGCAGCAAGGAACAGTCTGTTGTAAAAGCCCACGGGGCTCAGATTGCCAGGGCCATAGCCTACTGGCTCCCTCAGGGAAAAACTTGGATTTGCCTGGTTTTTGGTTTTGGTGTGCTTGAGGTTTTTTTGTTTGTTTGTGGGGTTTTTTTTTTTGTTTGTGTTTTTTTTGTTGTTGTTGTTGTTTTGGAGTTTTGTTTTGTTTCTTTGGAGTTTTTTTACTTTGAGGAAACAGACTCCACTTGTTTTCCTTCCTCTCAAATCCCAGCTGGTAACACCTGGACCTAATTAAATGAAAAGGCACAAGTACCTTTTACTGCATATTAAGGAGGAAACAAGGAGGCTATCTACTCCTGTACATCACCTTGGTCTTCCTGTTACCCTCCTCTCCTTAAGAACACATCCGCTCAGACTCCAGGGGCTTTCCTGCTTCACCTGGGCCCACGGAGACCTAGCCATGAGTAAACCAAGTTCTCTCCCTCAGTTGTTGGCTTATGAGGTCATCCTTGTTCACACCTACACTGACCAAGCATCCACAGTAACATTCAAATTAGACAATTCCTACAGGGTTTGCTAATGAGGTAGCAAAGCCCATAAGCAGTTCCCTAAAGCTTTCTCTTCTGGATAGAGGAGAGATCTTGTTTGTGCTCCTACAGAGAGAAAAGCTGCAGCAGTAGCTCAGCCTAATTACAGAGCAGAGAATCACACCAAGCAGTTCAGAGACCTGGCTGCCAGTCCTGCTGCTCTTGGAACCGCCTGGTCCTTAATAAGATGGGAACAAAGGCACTAAGAGGTGACACCGGTTCCCAGACCACAGCCCAGTGAGTGCAGGAAATATGGTTTCAGCCTGCAGAGGACACAAACCACCCCTCCAGCCCCACAGCAGGAGAGGAGAGGTTACAGCAGGCCTGAAATTCAGCTACTGACTGTTTACTACTTTTATCTTTTGTCTCCATCTTCTTTTGGAAATGACACCAGCTGGTGAAAAAGTCCCCCAAAAGCCTGGATACACTTGCTGATTACTGTCTTACGTCTGCCTTCATCTTTCATCTCAGTACTAAGGGATACAGCTTTGACTTTGACGGGTCTCTTTGGACTGCATTCCAGAAGCAGGTCAGTGACCTACAGCGTGCCATTTCCAGTTACAAGGGAGAGCTGGTTTCAGTAAAGCCAGCCTGTCTCCATTCCTGCAAGCCCTAACCAGCTAGGTTTCTCCAGCAAGATGATTTTGCAAAATAAATTCACAATTTCAATAAGCAAGAAAAGCAGTGTCAGAAAGCTAGAGATTACACTTGTCCCCACTGAAAAGCGGATGTCAAAACCTTCTCTGAAGCAGTACCATCTTTAAGAGCCTATGCCCAATCGGGAGGGAAGTACGGCTCATCACCAGTTAATGCTAAGGACAAACCGCTGATAATATTTCCTGAGCCAAAAGATGCTGTCCTACCTCTTTGCAATCACCTCACTAGTGAGGGCTTACATCTGGCTTATAAAGTCTGAAACTGCTTCAGGGTCTGGAGCCCCTAAGGAAAGGGGGAATTGATTCAATTCCTCCTCTTCACAAAAGAAAAGAAAGCCTGTTCTCAGACCCCTTCTCAACTCACCAGCGAAGGCATGATCCCACATCAGCATTCAGTCAGGTGGATGGTGATCATCAGACCCAGGCAACGTAGCGAGGCAGGTCCAAGGTGCTTCCAGGGAGCCCACTCTGGAAAGCCAGAGACAAGCTGCCCACAACATAGGTCTGAGGTTCAACCAGGCCTCAGGGCCAGAGACAGAACAACCCTCACACAACAAAGACCTGAGGTCCACCTGGGAAAACCAGTCAGTGAGCAGGAGACAGAGCAGCACACACCTACAGCACAGCTCAGGAAAGGGGCAGCTGCCCCAGCCAGAGCTTTAATGGAGCTCCCAGGCCCATGGGCGGAGGGGTGGGTGGAAGCCCCAGGTGAGGTTGGTCAGGGCAATTAAGGCCTTTTAGTGCACTGGGGGTGGGAGAGCTCCTCATTTCAAGCCTAATCCTTGGATCAGTCTCAAATAAAGTATACAAGGCCTTGGGTCTGTGCACATAAACACAGCTGTGGTCCACGTTGTCTGCCTCTTTTCTGACCTCTCCTCCTTTTTATTTCAATAGATAGGTGATGCATCATCTGCCTGGACTCTTGGGTACCTGCTGAATCTGACCAACACCATCCCCCAGGACAGCCCGAGCTTCCTCAAGGGGATTGAACCGGGGGTCTGGTCCTTGCTCCTCATCCTCTTTGTCGTGCTGCTCACTGGCTCCTTCATGCGCATCGCGTACCGAGTGATGGTCAAGGAAAGCAGCTTCGGTAACAGGAACAGCAGTGTTTTTGATGACAACTGACAGCTATCCCAGGACTCGATACTCCTGCCAGAGGACAGCCACAGGGTACCTAGAGCAATCACACAGGTGTAAGTCACTGGACGATGCGAGTGATTTTCCTGCAGGACTCCCAGAGCCTCAGTGCCTTATTTCAACTTGCCAGCATTTGCACTACTGTGCGCTGAGACAAGGAATCCTGCTCCGCAGGAAGCCCGTGATTCCTGGTGGATGGCAAGCTATTTGTTCTCCAGATGAGAGCAGCCTGCACCTTGCTTGGGCTGCAGCTGAGATTACTCACGTCAGCCTAATGAAACCATGTCCCCGAGCAGGCAGGCCCTGAGCTACTGTAAAGGTAATATTGAATAATCCTGTCTGATCAGGGGAGGTGCTATCTGAAAAAAAGCGCTCTGGCCTGTTCTGTGCCCACGAGAGAGACGATACCTGCAGTGTCGCCACTCGTGAAGACCGGAACAGCATTAAAATCAAATCAGAATGTAACAGCCAGCTTGCCGGCATGTCCTAGGGAAGAGAGCAGGTATGTTCTGCCTGCTACTGCTGATCTGTCTGCTCTTCCACCTCAGTGACAGTGTCCATGTAGTCCTTCCAGTGAACACTCCTGCTGCTGAGAATCCTTCAAAACCAATGGGTTTTGGTCTTGGTCTCTACAAAATGTGCAGGGCACCAAAGGAGAAACAAAAGGTGCAGACGTGCAGCCGAGTTCCTGTCTCTCAGCTGAGTCATGGCAACGCAGGGTTAAAACTGCCAATTTAAACTCTTTAACCAGGACTAAATGAACACACTGCATTTCACATCTACCAAAACCAGGGGCACGCTGTGCTGAAGTTCACCAGCTCATTCCTTTGCACCGAACTGCTCGTCTTGCTGCCTGTGATAGTGAAGTATCTCCTCTAACACTGTCCCTGAGAGAAAACCGGCCCCGGGAACAGCAGCTTTCCTAATGTCAGCCCAAGGACTTTCACACTAGACTGTGACCAGAGTTACTGTATAATCCAACACTCGGCATTCCTCTGGGACTTGGCAGTCATTCCAGCTCCTCTGGTCTAGTCTGGTCTGCTCGTTTGAAAGATGAGGTGCTGTACAAATTCCTTGTGTTATTGTGAAGAAAAGGGATGGACTCAGACTAACACTGGCCTTTGACTAAAGCATTGAGAGTTCACTTCGTGGATTGCTTTAGAGACTTAAACACACAGGCAGTTAAAAGCCTGAGGGACAAATGTCTCTTACTCATTTCAGACCACTTTAAACAGAAATTCAAATGCTCACAGATGCAGTGATGTGCCTTACAGGATTTTTAAAGCTACCATGGCACTCAAATCCTTTCAAATCTGATTATTAATCCCTTGTGCTCCCAACTCATATATAGGACACCCCTCCCTCCCCCCATAATATTGGATTATTCATAAATTTTCAGGCCAATTAATGAAGGTTTGGAACCTGTCAGTCAAGTTCGGAGGGGTGTGGAAACAGACTTAAACGAGCTTCATATTCATTTCTTTGAGTTGCACGTTAGATATTTTTAATTGTATCATGTTATTAAAGATGTTTTAATAGACTGTCTGTGTTATTCCTGGCAAGAGATCAAAGCGGGGGCTTTATTGTGAACACAGAGTGTTCCAGTGAGGAGGATGGGGGATGCTGATTTTGCCTCTGTTTACTCAAGAGCTGTTAGGCTGGGTACTTTCGGGGTACACAACGAGAACCCCTGAAGGCACTTTCTTCCCAGTGGCAGGATGGCAGAAAATGACTGCAGATAACTTGGCTGCTGGTATTTAGTTGATGAGAGACGTGTCTACATCTTTGATGTGTTCTCTGCTCAAACCATCTGAAGAAGGTAGGAGGGATTCAGACAAGCCTGCATAGAAAGAAAAAAAAAAAGAGGTTATGAGGGAGTCAGCGATATTAGGAAAATTCCTGAGACTTCATTCCTCCCGCATCTGGAAATGCAATCATTAAGCACAGCCCTGGCTCTGTCAGCACACAGGAGAACTGTTGGATTCCTGGCTGAGATTTGCAGCCTGCCCAAGAAGAATCCTACCACTGTCAGAAATGGAAATAAGCCAGTGAGATGCCAGGAACGCCAGCATTCCAGGTGTTCTGGCCTGCTCAGTCATTACACCTTGATTTTGAGAACTCAATCACAGAGTCCAAGAGAAAGGACATTGACTGGAACTTCTCCAAGCTCTTCTTTAGAAGCTTGGGTGTTTCTATGCAGAAAATAAATTAACAATTAGACAAGAAGCTCAGCATGTCCTCCTGGCACTTTACTTTTGCCTCACACGTGCCACTGAGCTGTACTGAGTGATGGCACCTACAGATGGCCTAACCTGCCCCATATTAAATCCATGGCACTTGAGCCGCCATTTGACATCAAATCACCACTCTGCGATGCGAAGAAAATCTGTGATGCAAAGACAACCCACAACCACTTGATTTAGAGCAGATTCTAAAGTCTTGAGCTAAAAGCTGTTGTTCTTATCATTTTGATGGCTAAAGTTCTTCCCTTGGTGGCCCACGCACTGCAGGCAGCAGTTCTGCTCCCTCCTTTCCCACCTCTCCTTCCAAATACCGCCACTGCTGTCTTCTCCCGCAGGCAGGACACGGGGGCAGGCATATTTGTTCTCGTACAATGCCTGTGCTGCCCATCCCACGCTGCAGCCCCCAGCACCTAGGGTTACCAGGTGAACTGGGCTGGGAACGGGCAGCATTGACTGTGAGCATCCCTCTCATTCTATCTGGCAGAAAAAAAAACAAACAAACCACCATTTCTAGATGTATTTACTAGACAATGAGCTAGACTGGTATTTTAAAAGCCCTAAAGTGTGGGTTTAGTCATAAAAAGGGCAAAAATAACAAAATTTGGAACCTATGAGAAGAACAGAATCTAATAAAAGTAACATTATTTTCTCCCAGTTCTCCATAGAAGCAGCTCCTCCATGGCAGTGCTACGTAAGTTTGCAGAACTAATCCCCAGATTACCTGGACAGCAGAAATCTGCTTCAAAGGAGATTCAGAAGCATCAGTAAGAAGGAAATCGAAAGCATTAGATAGAAAAATTGACAGCAGAAAGCACTTTCTCTATTTTAGCTCCAGAAACACAACAGGTTAGCTGAGCTGCTGCTGGCTAGAGTGGCCTAAATTTCATTTCAGCATGTTTGTAGGAGTTTATTAGCTCCTGTCGTCTTCCAGTTTATACCATTTCCAAAGCATCATGAATTCCCAACCAGTACATCCCATCTGGATTGTACCAATTAATTCCCACAAAAATTGAGAGAAATGCCTGCAGTCCAGTTCTGCTGTACAAAGTCCACCACCACAGGACCAGAGCTGCTGCCTTCTTCCCATCCTCACCCACGCAGGCTCCCTGCAGCTGTAGGAGAGAGACCTACGCTGAGCCCTAGCAGCCCTCTGGGTACCCGGCTGTACGTGAGGCAGGGCCGTAGGTAAGTGCTGCTTTGTGAGACACAGGCATTTCACAGGACGCTTACGGATGAATTGCTTCACCGGGACGTCACAGGCTTCCTAGCTTATCTTGGCAAGTTGTGAGGAGGTCATGCAAGCTTCAAAGACTTTGCAAAACTTGTCACATGGCTGAGCTCCATCTTGCCATTAGTAATGCAGTGATGGGAACTCCTTGAGATACTGTCCTGCCTGTGGAGATACCCACTTCAAGGGTTAAGGGAAGGCCTCTGGAATAGCAAGTGTAGAAACAATGCACAGCACCAGGCACTGCAGTACTTGTGCTCATTTCAGTTGTTTGGGGCTGTTCTAATAAACGAAATAACGAAATAACTTGAAATCCACAACCACTGGTGGAGCAAATCCAGCAGAAGATGAGAGGAATGCCTTTTAGGATGGCTGGATTTAGAGATGAGGACACTTATTTTGTTCTTATAGCATGCCTGTGATCGTGTATCTGAATATTTTCCAGAGAAGCAGGAAGCCATATGATGTTTACATCCTACCTCATGCCCTGTCACTCCTACACTGAAGTAGATGGAAATGCTAGTAGAAGAATAAGTGCAAATGAATACTGTGATCAGTAAAACCCTATTTTTTTTGCCACAGCTCTCTTAATATAAAAGATTTTCATAATGCCATCAAACCCAGGCAAATCAAAGCGTTTCGATGTTCTGCAAGTGCAAACATCGGTGTGTACTCATACGCAGTGACAACCAGGCAGAAGAAGTGTCTTTGACCCGCTTTCCACCACGCTCTTGGTATGATATACTCTTTTAGATCCCCTGCTCCAGTCAAGACAAACAGAAGGTGAGCTCTGCTGCCCTGTGTGTAATGACAAGGATTAGTCACAAGAGGGAGGATGGCAGAACAGCGCCTGAAGCCTTAGGAAGTCTCCAAGACAGCCAGTAGCTGGTCCCACCACAAATCACATAAATTAGCAAGCAGGCTTGTCTGGAAACTTGTCAAGGAGACTCCTGATGCGGACACAGATGAAAGACACACTGCAGTATGGAAGCTCTCTATGTGTGGGATGTGAAAGCAGCTCTAATCAGTGATTTCAGAAGCCATGGTGTTAGTGGAAGAAGGCCCCGATGCAGGGAGATGGGCACTAGCATGGAATATGCACAAAGGCTTTTTTGGAAACAAGAGGGAGAAAGAATAATCCCTAACAGGAAGAGGACTGCACTGGAAATGAAGAAAAGGAGGTTTGAGAGAGACGGAGGAATGATAAAATCAACTTTTGTGTGAAGGAAAGTTTATTTTTGTTCACAGCAGCGGGTGTCACCATATGCGCACCTCATGATCGAATTAGTCACCGCTTTTTGGTGGAAATTCTCCAGAGAAACAGATCTCCTGAGTGAAAGAAGGCAATACTTATAAAGCTTATCGCTGGATAATGTACAGCAGTGGAGCTGTGGAACTGAATGAGGGAAACATGATGGGAACAGTGCTCAAAGTTCACCGGTTTTAAACATGAGGGAGATGTAAACTGCCACTTATGCTGAACCTTAAGTCAAGAAAAGCTGATTTAGCATTCATTACCTTCAGTTTCATGGTAATCACCAACAATGTTCAAGGCTCTCTTGAGCGCAAGCTTTGAAGCGACAGGCTCACGGCCGCCTTCTGAACTGGAAATCATCAAACCAAAAGGAAGGAGCTCTTCTTCCACAACGCTTGTGGTTAAACGGTGGGACTCACCATGACAGTGGGTTGTTTATGCCAAAAGTTTACATGGCTGCAAAAGGTGATGAGATAAATTAAAAATAATCCATTAGGGCTATTAAACAAAAAGGTACTTGCCTGTGGGTAAAGAATTACCTGAACCACCTGCCACATCCCTGTATGTTTGCCTTGTTCTTCTTTAGCAACTGCTGATGATCATTAGAGATGAGCTACGGGATGGACCTGTGCCTTGAACCCATTCAGCTGGTTAAGCACCAAGAGGAGAATTACAGCCCTTGTCTGCCTGCCTGCCAACGGGGGAGACCGCCTCTCTGTACCCCACGGCACACAAAGCACCTGGTTCAGTAAAAGGGGAAGGCAATACTCAAAAGTTAAAGAAAGTATCTCCCCACTCTGCTCAAACCAATTGTATTCACAGTAATACCCGTTTCCACGCTGAAAACAGTACCTATAGACCCCACAATTACAATAAAAAGCTTTAAAATAACTAATATATAATTCAGCAAAGCAGAAATGCAATTTCCAACTTAGTTTTAACTTCTTTCTTTGGATTATACCCAGGCACTTTGGCCTGCTAACAGCAGACCCTAATGTTTTCGAGTATCCCTGTTACAGCCACTAATGGATACAGCAAACCCACAGATGGGAAATTCAGGAGCACTTCATGAGGTGAAGCCTCCTTGCTTGCAGCAAGGTTTGAGGAGAGCTTCCAAAGAAACCAAATCCCAGACAAAACAGCTGTCTTCAGTGAAAACGCGATGTGGAGCATGTCCCTCCCCACCGCGGTCAAGCTGTTCCCTCTCTGCTATCCCAATTGCTTTCCAACTGCCCCCGGGAATCTGCAGCAGCGTTTCTGGGCAGGCTGTTCACTAAACCGACAACAATTACAAACACACTTAAGCATTTTGCTCACGCATGACCACAGAACGTGCAAATTTTTTCCCCCAGAATTTGCCCAATTGGCAGTGTTCTGTACAGACGGTTTGCTTTAAAGGAATGCTTCGTGTGAGGCAAGGTTCTGGCAGAAACCTGCCTTGCTGCTTGCCAGCTCACCTTCTGGTACGCGCTGATCAGGTTGCTGGGCTGCCACAGCATCAGAAGTCGCAGGGTTAAGATGGTCGGCAGCTCCAGCAGCTCTCCATGGAGACTCCTGGCAGCTTGGCTGTGTTCCTCCTCACAGAGAGCTTAGAAACACTGGCATTTTACTTTAATTTTAAAAATGCTAAAATATTTTAAATAGAATTGTTGCTTCCTGTGGATCTGCGTGTAGCTAAGAAGTACTGGCTGACTGGGATAGAATTAGCAAAAATAAATGTTTTGAATAATTTGAAAGGCCTCCTAACCCGTAGATCTTTAGGTGGCTGAATTTCCCAGGGAAACCTCAGGAGGCTCAAGCACAGGAGTGAAGTTTTAGTTACCCCATGGGGGTAATTACTGGGTAAATTACCCCACAGGGGTAATCCTCTGCTCTGCTAGGTGCGATCTGCTAGCATTTTGGAGGTTGGTATCAGCAATCTTAACAAAGCAGAGTATTTCCACTTATTTGCTGCCACTGGGATGCTGGGGGTGGCAACCATTTCTCACTCTACACATGACAGAACAGCTTCCCAAACATTAAAGGCAGCGAGGGCTGAAGCACAAGCTGTGAGAAGCACCGGCTACAAAGGCTCATAATTTTTAACAAATTGAGGAAACAGATCTTTGTCAATGATGCGCAGTCCTTCACTTTCTGGCCCTGGCTGAAAAAAAAAAAATCCTGTATCTGCATTAAATACAGCAGCACTTGTACCAGCAAGCCTCCTACCAGCCCTGCAGTGGCTCCCCCTGCTCCATTTTAGGGACGGTTTTCTAGGGCTTCACGAGCGCAGAAGCTTGCTAACGCTGTTCTGAGTACGCCCCAATGAGAATTTACGCTGAATGTACTTTCCTAGACAGCAGAACACAGGCAAGACATTCTACATTCTCTCTTTTTAATCAGAAAGAAGACAGTAGTCATTTTTTTACGGTACTCTGAAGAGATGGCACCACGTCCTGGAGGAAAAGCTGTCTTTACTGATTATTACAGCCTTGTATGAAATCTTGAGCAAATCTGAGTTCATCCCGGGTTCCTTTGATACTTAAATGGTACTGAGATTTTGGATTTGGTCACCTCAAACACCTTTACAGACAACAGAAAGGTGTTGTCAGAGAGAGATTCAGAGCTGGAGTGGGCCGAGCCATCCTTTTCCACTGACTGGCATGAGCACAGCCCAGCGTTAGCTATTCAAATCAAGGTCTATAATTAGGCGGGATAAATCCGGACCCTCATGCCTTTGCATTACTCAGCTGTCTCCATGTAAACTGCGCAAAACTCCTGCATTCTGGCTTCAAATGTGGAGGATGAGCTGTATGTGTGTCTTCCTAGCCGCGCCTGGGCACCTCCGGGCTGATGGAGGCCTCTTCCAGGGCCTCCTGGAGCTGCCCAGGATCCTCTCAGGTCACTCCCGATGCTCTGGGGCTCTTCCCAGGGTCTCTGCTCCCAGTGCTCCTGGGCT
>JAAGAY010014126.1:3179-29461 GCA_011801015.1 Ardeotis arabs
CAAATAGAGCTATGTGTTTCTTTTTTAAAGATGCAGTGAGCAAAAAGCTTCTTTAGGGCAATATTTCAAATTCCCGTCAGGTTCAGAGTTCTGTTTGGAGCTAGAAGGTGCCACTGGTGACCAAAACAATTTCACTATGACTCTGTCATCCTGCAGCGTACAGCGCGGTGTCCCTCCTGGTGATTCTTACAGTGGCTTCAGGAACTATGGGTTGAAGTGTAGGTAATCTTTTCAAAAAGTAATAAATACCTTAAGTAAAGAGACAAATTGAGGGAGAACCCAGTGTGGTTAACTTGATCCTCTGCTCTCATGGTAATAAATGTGTGTTGCCTTTCCACTCTGCTCTTTGCTTCCTTCTGTTTGTTTCATAAGAGTTACTTTTGCAAGTTGAACTGAAAATAGGTGCTGGAAGCGGTGAATAATCACTTCACTTGGAATAATCCATGGCTGGGAAGAGCCAAAGGTTCTGTCCTGCTGATCTCTTTTGTTAGAGACAGGCTAGCTGGTTTTTTGGTTTTTTTTTTTTTTTTTTTCCCTCCCTCCTGTGTGCTGTGTTGAACACTGAACAGTGATTTCTATGCAAGAATTTTAAGCAGAGCCTTTCAAAGTACTTGAATGACCAACTAGGGGCAGCTGAGAAAGGGTTGCCTGGGAGATGCTGTTGGGAGCAGCTAATGCAGTGTGACAGCTTGCGTGGAAGAAGGTGAAGAAAGGCAGGATCGTGATCTGGTCTGCCCTGCCTCCCCTTTGGGGGTGCAACAGTGGTTCTCCTTCTGATGGCTCTGAGGGATGCAGATGTGGCTGAGTTTGTGGGCACAAGAGTCACGCTGCTCGTTCTGCTCACCACTGTGCTCCTTCTGAAGGAACAAGGTGGAGCTGGCCTTGCAAAGGTAAACTGACAGTGTCCTCTGGGAATCAAGCACCGCACTTTGTTTCTTACACTCTTTGCAGTGCTCGTGCTTCCTCACGGTTTGCACCGGGGAGGAAAGGATGTTTCCTCGTGCAGATGTAGCATGGGGAGGAGAGCAGGGCTCTGAATGCTCCCCCAGCATCACCAGACGTGTAGGTAAAATTCTGTTACACCACTTCCAGCAATCTCAGGTGAAGTTGGCTTTCCCAGGAGCTTATTGTTACCTTACTCCTCTTCAGAGCTCCCGCTGTGCAGGTTATTCCTCTCTTTACGTGCGTGTCTAGGGTCCAAGTGACAATTGTGGGGAAATGCTGTAATACATACCCAGAAATGAGGATGATATTCCATGTTATGCATTCGGGTCACCACCATTGCATGTTTAATGGATTGCTTTTCCGGATGCTGCTCAAGTTGCAGCACTGAGTTTGCTCTTGCGCTCCTCCAGCGCCTGCTTAAAATGAATTTGCATGGAAATGAGAGTGCTTTCAGGCTGTGGAGAATGAAAATGTGATGCTCCAGTTAGGTGCTGGCAAACTGTCCTGCTGTCTGGAGTTGTGTGGGAGGAGAAACGCTTTCTTGGTTGTGTGACCCCAATGGGGAGAAGAGCAGCTGGGGTTTAACAAACTGGTTAAAATTATATAGGCCCCCAAATTCTCCAGAGACATCTCTCCTTTCCTCGAAGCTTCCTTTAACAAGCTGATTTCTCAGGCTGATTGCTTGCAGATGAGATCATGCAGTGTGTTTTGCAGGGAAAGAATCTGAACTTACACTGATGAGCCAGAAACTTTTAACACACAAGTCACATGCCCAGTGTCCTCATGGCACATAAAAAACCTAGAGACTGCGAAAGCATCCGTCTTCAGGGTGACTTTGTGCTCCAGCAAGAGCTTTTTGAGTATAAAGAATACAGAGGAATGCTCTCAAGTGCTGGGTCCTGCTGCTTGGACAGCAGCAGGAGATAGCAAGGAAGTATTTCATCTTTCCTTAGCGCTGTTTCTCTCTTTAGTGTCTGTGGTGTTGGGATAAGCCCAAGCGAGGGAAGGCTCTCATCTGCCTTAATTCCACAGACGTTTTTCTGCTGGCTTCAGCAAAGGAATTTATGTAGAATGGATGATATTTTTGCTGTTAATGCATGAGAACATTCTGAGCAGGGAAGCCTTGATGCTAACGTTCTGCTGTAGGGGAAGGATCCCACCAGTCTCTGGTCTGTCTCAAAAGGGACGCAGTTCTCCATTTCTCTTGATGGCAGCAGGGTTAAGGTGTCCTCAATAGAAAGGCCTCTTCTTCCAAAATAATCACAGCCGTTGTTTAGGAATGAAAATTAAGCAAAGCTGTTCTAAGGTGATGTTGGGTGGTGGTCCCAGCGTAGGGGAGCAAGCTGAAAAATTTTGTTGCCAGTAGCTTTAAAGTACAACCCATTCTCACAGGCCAGGTGGAAAGGCACCTTACTGATGCCAAGGCTGCTTTGTGCCTAAAGTGGCTTCTTCCAAATCAAGAAGGATTAGCTATACAAAAACAGACGGGGAGGGAGGTGTTGTACTGATATTGATTATGGAAATAGGAGCCAAGCAGCGACTTGTTCCCAATCTCTTTTTAAAAAATAAATAAATACAAAATTGAGTCAGACTGGGCAGCGAAAATTTCAGATCTCCACACTGAAATCTACCAATATTTTATGCAACTTGGAGACAAGAATGTATAAAGCAACATATGTTAAAACCTACAGCTTCCCATCAGTGGTGTTCTGCCTGTAGGGGAGCCTTGTTCTGTGGGTCACTCCTTGCTTTCTGAAACAAATAGTTGCAAGTAAATCTTAGAGCTGAGCACGGACTTGGTTGTATTTCTTTTTTCCTGTTACTATGCTGCCTGTCGCTTAAGCATGTCTGCTCTATGGGAGTTTATCTGAAGCTCTTTCCAACGTGTAACTTCACACAGGTAGTTTATAGAGGTGGAAAGTCGTGCTTATGGAAGTGGAAAACAGCTATGCGCAGGCTCGTCAGACTTCGTTTGGCACCCTTGTGAGCGTGTAGTACAATGCAAGTTAAAATATCTACCTCTGTCTGTATTTTATTCCTTAGATACAACAGTTGTGACCATAAGTTGCTTTGATTCCAAGCCCTGATTCACTGGCTAATAATCCCAGGATCCTTCTTTTAATGGAAAGGACTGGTAAAACACTTGCTGCTCTGACGGATTGCAATGAGTTTGTGTATTTTTCGTAGCAGCTCAACCATTTCGTTCTTCACGCTGCTCCCTGCCCCTGGATGGGATCCTGCTGGCTGTGTTCGCAGGCGGTCTGTCCACCTGGAGATGGGCTGATGATCGCCCCGGGGCTGCCGGCCGGGTCGAGCGGTGCGTACACGCGGGAGGTGATGATCTGTACCCTGAAGAGTGCTGCGTAAACCTTGTTTTGTCCGTGAAGCTTCAAGTATGGAGCTGTTAAAACGCCAGCCCACTCGGAACTAATGCTTGCAGAATGCATGAGCAAGGAATTAAAATGGGTGGAGTTGTTCCAAAATTTTGATTTGGGGCTGTCTGCTCCTAACGCAGCAGCTCTCTGGGTGTTTGCTTGGAAAGGTTCCCAGCATGGATGATGCTCTCCTGACCTGATTTGACTTCCCTTTCTTGATGCTCGGGTACTGTGCCCAGATGTGTCTGCGAAGCTCTGCAGTCCCTGATGAACCTGAAACAAGTCAGCTCTTGTCCAGGTGGTAGGGAGGTGATCGGCTCATACGTGCCGTGGGGGATGGAGGAGAGGATGAGAGGACAAGAGGAGGGACAGACAAGCAAAGCAACAGTTGTGTTTCTTCCCCAGGACTGTCATATGTCTTGAGTCTGCCAGCAGCAGCTTAGAGGCCAGAAGAGTTGGGTGGGGTATTTTCTTCCAACCAGATGAATTTATGCAGTGAAAATGAGAAGTTAGTTCAGTTTCTCTGGGAATAGCCTTTAAGGTGTAAAAACGTCCCACCCATCAGTAACGAAGAGTTGCTGAAGAACGAGCAAAGACAGAGCCAGAGCCTGCAGAGCACACTGCGTTTGCAGCTCTTCTTTTTCCTTGAAGGGTGAGAATCTGGGCATGTTTTTGTTGCATAGATCGCTTGGTAGTGCTGTCAGTCATTCGTGTTCCCTTATGGAGAGCTAAACTAGCCAAGCGTCAGGTTTTGCTGTCCATTTGTATTGCTGCTCTGTTATTTCACTTGTGCTCATTTGTTTCTGCCTGTCAAAAAGTAAAAAAAAAAAACAAACCAAACAACCCACCAAACCTGTAGCAGAAATAGCCAGGGTACTAGTGTTCTCCAGGATGAAAATGTCAGCTTGTAATGAGTGCTTTTCACTAAGCTCAGGGCTGTTTCTATTGTTCCTGACAAGCTGTCACATCTTCATGCTGGGTAAGGGGATCTTGCAGGAATGTTTGTCTTTCATTTCTGCGTTTATCGTGGAGCTGAGCGGAGGGGGCTTGTGAGAACATGTGCAGCGTGAGCCTCCAGCGCCATGTTATTGTTTGGGATGAGGTGTTGGCCATGCGCGCGATGATTCAGCTGCTGAAGAGAACAAGTCAGACTAGCAGAGCTACCCGTGCGGTGAGCTCCTCACTGCTTCCCTGGACAGGGGTCCCAATGCTGTAAATTCATCTCATGGACTTTGTTTTTTAGTGCATGTGTTTTGCATTTGTCTGGATTGCAATGGGTATTATTCAAATAACCCAACTTTCCCAAGTGTCCTTCCTC
Organism: Ardeotis arabs; assembly: GCA_011801015.1. Lineage (NCBI taxonomy): Eukaryota > Metazoa > Chordata > Aves > Otidiformes > Otididae > Ardeotis > Ardeotis arabs. The sequence goes on from JAAGAY010014126.1 coordinate 7,818, forward strand.
TTTCCATCAGTTTGACGCCATCCATCTACATACCATCATTTTTCTCCCATGCTTTGGCCCGACCTGGATGGTGCTTTACCCTGAGAAAAGAAGCTGTGGCCAGTGCCATGTGGAGGTACGGTGGGTCAGTCCTGCAGCACCGCGGGCAGACAGCTGGGCGGAATGGCGCTGGCGGCACTTTCTCTGGTGGCCGATGACCCTCTCTCATCTTGGTGTCTGCTGCTGCTTCCCCATCCCCCTCCAGACGGAGCACCTCCAGTAGACGTGCTGCCTTCTTCCCGAGGACTGAACCCACAAGTGAATAGATGTGGTTCAGTCTCTGCTGCGGCACTCTTTGGCCTCACCCCAGCACTGGAAGGACACCAAATAGCAGCAGTGCTTCTGAGACCTCCCCAGAGTAAAGACTTACAGTGGGAAATGATTTTTCTAGTCGCCTCTAACGTCTTGACAGCTATTGGCTGTCTTGCTTTTAACCTGTATTCTTGGAATTATTGCAGGCTTTTGTATTTGAATACATAGCTGATGTTAAATGCCAAGAGGAAATTTCTTGTGGTGGGTGTGAATTTGTGCAAGGACAGTGTGACGCAGTGTGCTGACCCTGTTTGAGACCTGTGCAATGCATTGAGGTGCGGATACTGGTACTCCAGTACCCCTGCCAGCACAGCGTTAGTCCTGATCGTGTCAGTCCCCACATCTTTGTTCACCAAGCTGCTCATAAAATCTAGAGATCTCTTCAGAGAAACTTGATGCGAGTCTTTCGTAAAACTGTTGGCAATAATTACTCTGCCTCTTCTCGTTTGCTCTCACAGAATGATGGAAATACTAGTTGGAAGGGACATCTGGAGGTCTTCAGCCCGACCTCCTACCTGCAGCGGGACTGTCTCCAGCACGTGATCCCCTCAGCCGTGGCTTTGGCCAAGTCTTGAACACGTCTGGGGATGGAGCAGCGTACCGTGTCAGATCAGCTTTTGTTTGGTTTTGCTTGAGAGCTGTACCTAGTGCACCACCGTATAGCATGGGTTATGCATTTCGGTTTGAATTACCTCATCCTGCAGGTTTAAAAACATGTAAGTGAGCTGTTAGAAAGTGTCCCAGGAGGGCTGCTAACGTAACGTGTAATGTATCTGAGTCCTTCTGTCTTTTCCGTGCTGGTGTGGGAAATGTGAGCAGACCCCAGCGCTGTTTCTGCAGGAAGAGGCGGGGATCCCGTTAGGTGTTTTTTTTGTGCTTGCACGGGGTATCACAGGTGAAGCAGCGCCTGTAGGACACGTTCCGTCGTTGGAATGAGCACAGGGGTGTTTCCCCTCGGTATTAGCTGTGGTGTTTGCCCAGATCTGAGCTGGGTCTGTCGGGAGGCACAGGATGAGCACTGGGAGCATCCCTCGCCCCGAGGCTGTGTGTGGGATCGGGGTGCCGGCCAGCTGCGCGCCCAGGCTGGGGCCACACAAACACAAGGCATGCAGTTGCCTTTTATCTGCCCTCCTCAGCCCCTCACTACAGGAGGAGAGGGTTTTCCCCAGAGTCTGCTGCTTTTATTTCAGAAAAAATACCGGGTCATGAGATGAGTGTTCCTGTTGGAGTGCACGTCTAAGTTGCCCATCATGGTCTTGAGTATTAATGGGAGCAGAACAGCTCTCTACATCTGAGAATAAACTTGCCTTCAGAAATGCCACAAGCTTCTGGACGCAGTGGGTGTCCGGGAATGGCACGTAGTCAGGCCAGACCAGAGGCCTGCTGCTGTGTCTGGGCTGGGCTGGATTTCTTCACACAAAACTGTGGATTGCAACACCCTTGTGCTTACGTAGCCTCGGAAGCCTTGCTTGGGAAGGAAGCGGCTGAGATGCGAGGAGCTGCTGAGGAGGTGGAAGCTTCCCTAGCTAAGGCCTCGTAGCTAGTCTCAAATCTGGCTGCATCCCTGGACTCTGCATCCCCTCGTGTCTCCAGGAGATTCAGAAATGATGTGCGTGCTTCACTGGCACTGAAAGTGAGAGCTCCTGTGCGCTGGTCCTGATCTTGTTTGGCACTGCCTTCTGCTCTGGAGATTCATCTTGTGTTCCTGTTAGAGTGCAAACCAGCCGTTGTGTCAGATGAGCCTGGTGGTGTGGAGCGAGCAGCGGCGTCCTCGGGTGGGTTACGAATTCTCACTCGCGCCGCGCAGAGGGTTGCTTTGGTATCCTGCCCGTCTGAACTGCGCACCCGAGAGCACGCTCCTGCCTTTTGTTTCCATGCCGGACCCAGCGAAAAGGGCTGGGAGTGTGGGCTTCTGCAGTCTTCTGGTTATCTGAAGATGATAGTCCTTGCTGAGGAATTGCAGAAATGTGGGGACTGCTGTTGTCAGCTGCTCTCTGCGTGCTGGCTTCGGACAGGAGTGCAGAGGTCAGGTTTGGGGTTCTGTGGCCGGAGGGTCCTGGAGCAGCAGCTGTACAGGGCTTCAGGGCTGTCAGCTAGAGGCTGACTTTGCCTGGCAGCTCTTGTTTTAGCACCAGCTCTTCCATGCACTGCTTATTTCTGCAGGGATCTTTGTGCGTTGCAGGTGGAGGAGCTGTAGTGGCATTGCTGCCACAAGCTGAGCTCTGCCCGTTCCGTGGTTCACTTGGTTTGGTGGCCCTTACTGGGAACAGCAAATGGCTGGTGCCAAATCTCTCCCTTCTCACGCGCTGTTCCTCCTCGCTGAAACTTATAGGCAGTGCTTATGGTTTGCTTTGGCTTTCTGCTCGTATTCTCCATGTCTCTGGAATAAAATCTCCAGTGAAGGGAGTTGATTAGCTTTCCTCTGAGCTGGAGTTGGAATTAACACTTGGGCATTGGTCTTCTCAGGTCCCCACAGTTTGTGGGTTTTGAGGTGAAATGTGCCAACACAGATTCCCCTGGGAAACTTCTGGGAGAGGGGAACAGACTTGGGGAAGTATCACCAGGGGTGAGATAGCAGGGCTTTGTCCCCAGCAGTCCTGGGACCTGTGCAGCTCTGCTTGTCAGAACTCTCCTCACACTGCCTGCCTTGCTCCAAACTCCTTACAGGGATGGAGGGCAGGAGGACCTGGCCCGCTGCAGTGGTGGGAGAGGAATGCGTGAAGGACAATGCTCAGGACATTACATACTACCCAGTGCTGCAGGAGGAAAGGTCAGCTTTGAAAGAGGCCTTGTGCTTGCTGAGTACATCAGCTGCTTCCAGGGATTAGTTGTCAGAAGCCCAGAGCAGGGGCTTGCTAGCTCATGGGAGCTGACCCCTTTCTTGGAGTGGCAGCGGTCCTCATCTGTTGCAGGACACTGGAGGGAACCTGGCTCTTTGTGCAGATGAGAGTAAGGCAGAGAGGCTGGAGATGTCCTGCTTGGGCTGGTCCCGGTGTCCAGGGACAGGGAGGGGTGTCTGTTTGCAGATAATGGTTTGCTCTGCCCCTTTCTCGCAGTTGCCTCAGCAAAGATGGCCAGGGAGGGTGTTTACAAGTGTGGTGTTCTGAGCGCTGCTCCTCGCCAGGAGTTTACTCCTCGTCTGAGTGAGGTGTTCCCTGGGGCTTTGTCGTTACAACAACTGAAGCTAAACTGATCTCACTGCGCTGCTTCTGACCTGGGAGTGTAAGTACTGCTTCCTTCTCTCCGCTCTCATCCCCGTCTGTGAGGCAGCCCGCGATGTGGCAGCCGGGGACAGTGGTGTTTAAACGACAGGGCAAATGGGAGGCTGCTGCTTTTTGGGTCTCTCCTGGTAGTATTAAAGCTCTGAGTGAGTTTTTGGGGGCTGGGGAGGAGTTGTTGTTCCGCCATTGCCCCCTCCCCAGCCATTCTCATTCCTGGGTGAGGGAGCTGTGGTGGCAAAGCAATGCTGAGACCTCCCTTGCTTCCGTGTCCCAGCAGGACAGGGCTGTGCTGGGCAGCTGCCCGTGTGCCCAGGAACAAGCAGCTCGGCTCAGAACTTATCTGTTGGGAGCAGGAGGATGTGTCTGTCCCGTGGCTGGATCGGAGGTTGTGCTTGTTTTAGAGATTTAGGAAGTTGCTGAGGGGCAAAGGAGACACCATACTGCTGTGGTGTTTGCCCTCTTGAGGACTCTCGTCGTCTCCCTTCAGAGCAGGAAAGGCTTCCTCGGCACGGGGTGGGAGACGTGTGGTGGAAGGTGAGCGTTCCCTTTGCACCCCATTTTCTCTTGAACTGCTTGGGGGGGGTTTGTCCCACATCAGGTGTCCGTATACATCGCTGCGCGTGCTAGCGTGTCGTCTCTGAGCCTCCTTCCCTTATCCTGCAGAATAGCTCTCGTCAGTGCCTGGGTGTGAGGGTGGTTTGTCGATATTGCTCGGAGGACGTCACACACGCATCCCAAACTTGCCCTCCCTGCCATGCCAAGCTCTGCCCTGCTTCCCTCTTTTCCCAGGTTTACAGCCAGAGGTGGATTTCTTTGCAGTGGAAGGATGATAGTGGCGGAGCGAGGCTGAACAGATGTTTTGGGTGGGGCGGGAGTGTCTGTGCTCTCACACTGTGGTAAGGAGAGAAGGGGGCTGGAGGCTGTAAGCAGAGCACTTGTACAGCCAGCTTCTGTGTGCATCAAAGTTCCTGGAAAGGTGAGGGCGGGAGCTGGCTTTCACCACCTCTCCCCGAAAGAATAGAAAGCTTGAATGTTGTACAGGTCCAGGCTCCTTGGTGGGGCTGTCCCATGCTCTTCAACAACTTCGTCCCTGCTTAGCCGAGGGCTGCTCAGGTGGTGTCCTGGTCCTGTCTGACATGAGACATGGGTGCTTACTGGGGTCACTGGGCCATGCTGTGGCCTTTGAGGATAAAGGCACGCAGAGGTCCTGCCGTGGCTGGGCTAGGCGGGTGACGGGAAGGCAAGGAGGATAAGAACCATGGAGCAGAGCCAATGTGGAAGGACAGGTGGTCTGGCAGTACTGCTGGAGCAGCCTCTTGCGCTGCTGCTGCGGGAGACACCTGGCAGAAAAAGCTTTAGTGCTATCCCAGTTAGTGTTCGCCTGACGCTCACTCAGATGCGTATTCCCATCTCACCAGTGGTAACTGGGGCAGCTCTCTGCCCACAAGCACAGCTCTGGTGCATGTCTCTGTTTTACATTCATTTCTGCAGTGGGATTATGTCGCTCTTCCACTGCAGGAACCTTGTGCTCAGCACAGAGGAGGGGTCTGCTCAGATGTTCAAGGCAATCTGTCTGTCTTGAGCTGTTTCTCGCCTTCCCATCAGCCTGCTCATTGGAGTTCTTTCATTTATTTCTCCAGTGCCACCAGGTCAGGCAGTGGCTCTGCGACAGCAAAGGGCGAGTTCCCCATTTCAGTGCGAACAGCTCACCAGTTCATCACCCACAAATTTCAAATTTCTGCTTTGCTACTCAGCATAGCAGGTTATTTGTAACCACTGGAAGGAAAAAAAAAAGCTGCTTTAAGTGCATTTAGACACTTCCAAGGCCTTATTTTCTCTTTTGTGAGACCACCTCTTATCTCTTCTGAGAATGCTTTTGAAACGCTTCAGGGATTCACGATAACGTACAGATACTCTAAAATCAGCTGAATTGCCCTACTTTGGGATAAACAAACTTTTGTGCCTAAATTTGTATATGGAATTTGGTATCTGCTAATGGGTTTTTATCTGTTAATTGGACTGATCTTTCCCAGAGCCAAACACAATCTGCTGGAGAAACTATAAAAATGCCAGCCCTGGCCCGAGCCACTTCTGCTCCCTCGCTGCTTGGAAAACCCGCTCGTGCTGCAGAAAGCTGCTCTGTGCAAAACCAAAACAGGGTCTGTTGATGTTATTTCTAGTCCTTTGAGAAGATGACTTACTGGTCACATGTGCTGCTATGAGGTCATGAGGAAGTCTCTCAAATACACAATTTGAGAAGCGATGATGCTATTGCAGAAGTATGCTCCCTCTGCGATGCGAGACGCAAAACTCTCTGAAGTGCTTTAGTTTGTAATAGCTGAGTGGGATCTGTTATTGTACATATTTGGGCTCATTCCAGTGCAAAAAGGGCTGTTTTCTGCTGTGCTTTATGCCTGGGTTGATTAGCGAACGTACACGGCGGGATCAAGTTACATCGCAGAGGGCATCCAGCAGAGCCCGTTGCTGTGTTGGAGCGCTGAAGGCAGAGCCAGGCTGAACTGCAAGATCAGCAGTTTGCTAGCAGTGCTTTGTGCCTCCGCAGCCCCGTCCTTCCCCAGGGAAAGGAGCTTCTCAGATCTCTTTGCAAGTTTGGCCATTGCTCTTCAGTGCCGTGGGGGAATGGGGAGCTGCCTCTAGACCCTTGCCTCTAGACCCTTGCCTCTAGACCCTTGCCTCTAGACCCTTGCCTCTAGACCCTTGCCTCTAGACCCTTGCCTCTAGACCCTTGCCTCTAGACCCTTGCCTCTAGACCCTTGCCTCTAGACCCTTGCCTCTAGAGCCTTGCCTCTAGAGCCTTGCCTCTAGAGCCTTGCCTCTAGAGCCTTGCCTCTAGAGCCTTGCCTCTAGAGCCTTGCCTCTAGAGCCTTGCCTCTATGATGTGCAGCTGCTTTGATGCTTTTATTGATGTCCCTCCCAGACTCCCTGTTCCTGGATGCCCAGAGGTACCTTCTGCCACAAACTGCCCTGTGTCCTCCAAAGGGAATCCTTTTGATCCCAGCTTACCCCAGAGGCTTGAGCCCTGTGCACCGTTATGTTGACAGGGCAGGCATCCTTGTTTGGCAGGCGAGCGCCTCGTAAGTGTGTTATCCAAATCAGTGACACCCTCCTGGAGTACGGCTTCCCAGGCAGGGAGAGGTCTCCTGTCTTTCCATCTCCACCCTACTGCTGGTCAGGTGTTTCTGTCCCAAACCATATATGAGCCCTGCGGATTGTCCTGTCCCTCTGAGATAATTAACACACTCAAACGTGGAAAAATACCCAAGCAAGAGGAAAAAAGTAAATAGTTTTCAGTTCTCTGTACACAGGTGGATTGTGTGGCTGGGATAGGGTGAGGAGACAGGGAGGAAGATGGGAGCAAGATGCCATCTGACTGCACACGTGACTGTTCTCTTTTGAATACCCAAAATACCTGCTGCTTCTGTTGATGCTTTGCTGGGATTCCTGCTTGAAGCCTGGTGGAGCGTATGGGAGTCTTTGAAGAATGGGCTGAATGGCCACGCTGCCATCTCCGCTTCTCAGCCTTCTTCTCTGGAGTCCCCACGTGGGACGCTCCTGCATGGCACCAGCATCCGTTCCCCATGCTGGGATGTCTGACTGGGACATCGCAGCGCTTGCCTTGCCGAGCAGCTTTCTGGCTGGAGGCACACCAGCGTCTGCGTTTCCCAACGGGCAAGTCAAGCAAAGTGCTTCTGTTCTTCGGTGGTCCCTGCTGCTCATCCCCTAAATGGAGCCTTACTCCAGTGACCCCGGGAGGTGTTCCTCTCAAATCCCAGTGGCCTTGTCACCCAGGTGACCATAGCCTCAGCCTGCCACACACCTTCCCCTGTTTCCCCCCAGCATGGCAGAGCCCAGCCGGTGCTGGAGGTGGCACGTGTGGGTGGTCTCCCCAGGATGCCCACAGCCTGCTGGCCCCGTGGCCGTGCCTCCTGTGGCTCCATCTGCTGCAGTCCGGCCTGTCCTGCCACCATGGAGCCTTAGCAATGTCACCTGCCCGTGAGGCTCCCACTGTCACCCTTGGTAATTATCCCCCCAGGTGCCATGTTCTGGTATTGAGCTTTGTATTTTTCCCTCTATTTCTGTATTTTCAAGTGAAAAGGAAATTAATGTGGTGTCACACAGCTGTCTGGCAGCTGCGGTTGTGAACCTCACTCCTGTGGGACCCCAACCCAGGGAAAGCAGTAGGGGGGAGCTGTTGTGGTGAACACGCAAGGAGCCCCAGTGTCGCTGCTGGGCTGTCCCTCAAGCCCAGACGACTGAAGTGCCCTGCCCCGCTCTTTGCTTGCGATAATCCCGTCGGCTGGCCCTGCTTAATCACTGACTCGCTCTGTCTTTGCTTTGCACCTTTCCCCCGCGGACGGCACAGGCTGGGGAAGAATGAACCTGAGGAGCGCGGCGTGACGATGCCCCTGCCGGGATTTTCCCTGCGCGCGCAGGCAGCTGTGTTAAACAAGAAGGTGCACGCTGGCTCTGCGGTGCCGTGCCGGGGCCTGGCTTGCCCCTGGGACTACACGGGCTCTGCTTCCTGAGCAGGAGAGCTGCTTTATGTTGTGGTTTTACTAAATGAATTCAAAGCTTGGCCTTCCTCCAGGCGAAGTCTGGGCCAAGTGCCAGCAGAGCAGCCCCTAGGGAGAGCGCTGGAGCAAGGAGGGGCCAACAGCAGGGAAGAGCAGAGGAATCCAAGAAGGCAGATTTGCCTAGAAAACAGCTCTGTTTCCATCTGCTCAGTCAGGAGTTGCTATAGGAACTGGGATGATAGAGGCAGGGCCATCTCCTGGGCCTGTCTGTGTGTGCGGAGGGAGGGAGGAGGGAGGAGTTACTCAAGTTTGAACATATCATGTGTGCTGCTGGAAAGTTGCAAGGAATGTTGAAACTACAGCCTGGCTCAACCTATGGAGCTCAAAAGAGACATGGCCGTTGTTCCCTCTGCTTGGCAGGCCCTGGGCAAGGCAGGTAGGGTCCTTCCAGCGTAACTCGGCTCTCGCCTTGCGGTCAGCTCTCCCCCGCGTGTTTCTGTCCTTGGCTGGAGCACAAAGGCCTTTGGAGACTTGCTGAAAGCGGAGGGGGGTTTGTAGCAGTGGCAGTGCTGGGAGGTGAAGGCTTTCCTCCCTGTGCTGGTAAGGAGATGGTGACTCTTTTTTTTCCTCCTGCTGCTGCGGGAGGGTTCCCAGACCATGGGTGTTTCCGCAGCGTGGCGTGCCCAGGGCCCTCTGGGACGCGCGGGATCTTTTGTTGGGTAGAGATGTGAAGCTGGCTGGTGTCGCGCTCTGGGACAGAAGTGGTTTCTGGGCTGTGGCTCTCTGGGAAAGCCCGTGGTGTTTGGGCTCCCAGTCAGATGTGCTTGCCTGCAGTGTTTCAGGGCTAAGGCCGAGTCAGATAGGCAGAAGCTGGGGCTGGCAGTGAGTCGCTTGTGGACGGTGGGAAAGCCGGGAGGGACACGCTCCTGCCCTCCGAGCCTCAGCAGCTCCTGCCCCGTGCGAGTTCTGTGGCTGCACATTGCCCGAGTTCACTCACCTCCTCTCCCAAGGAGATGCAAGCCTCCCTGTCTCCTCCTGATGCACCTACTGCAGTTTTTATTGCTGTCAAACTTTCTCAGACTCACATTTAGCCTAAAACACGGGAGTATGAATATGCAGGAAGCTGAGAATCCTTGTTGTTAGAGTTAACTGTGGGGCTCTCCCGTAGCAGCCCCTCTAGATTTACTGGTTCCCCAGTAAACCCACTTTTTCAGGTGCTGAGAACTTTCCAAAATAGTTGTATTTCCCCTGGACCGTTGCAGGGTTGCTCGCTGCTCCGCAGGTATTTTTTTAATAGGTTTGGCTGAAATTTCATCTGCCTTTTTTGTCTCACAGAGAATAATCTCTGCTAAAAAAAAAAAAGATGGGTAGAGTTGTTTCTCTTTTTGAGAAGCTGCACAATAAGCTGCTGAAAACTGAAACATGATCTCTGTCCCCAGACAGAGGCTTGCCAAGCTGGGTTAGATCACAGCCCACCTACAGCACCCCTCTTATCTCAGGCTGCTTGGCACCGATGCGCGTGAAAGCCCAAGAGCTTGAACGCAGACAAACGTGGAATAACCTGCCCGCGTAGGAGAGAACCTTCTGGTCGCATTAGTTACTGGTTTGCTTATGCCTGGCTGGATGAAAATTTATCTCCAGTGTGCTCCTTTTCCTCTGCTAATGGAATCACAGATGTTCCTATTATGTAGATCCACTTCCAATATTTTATTGAATTACTCCCACATTGCTCTGTGGCAGTATGTCCCAGAGGCTTAATGCCTATGGTATGCCGTGGAATTTCATTTCCTCAGTTTTAATTTGTTGTTTTTAAATTTCAGTTCATTTTCAATATGGAAAAGAGGTAAATGGGATCCTTTTTTTGGCCTAGGTGTAATTATTTTACCTATTTCTTTTTTTTCCCCGCTGCTCTCCTGTTTCTTTCCTCTTTGCCTCAAACAATCCCAGCATTTTCCTACAGCTACCTGCCTTCTGTGTAATTGTTAAATCGTATTACTTCTCTGTGGGCTCCTGTTTTCTGGTCTGCCTGGAGAAAATTTGATCAGAATTGGCCATTCTGGCTTTCCATAGCTGTAAAATGCTGCTAGAGCTTTTTTTTTTTTTTCCTCTTTTCCTTTGTTTGTAAGCAAAATACTTGCTTTGATTGTGTGAAATACATTGTGGTGAGCAAGGATCTTCTCTGAACCATCTGTAGTCATGCTAGGCGTTTTGCTGGAACGTTCAGTTAATTGAAATGTCATCTCTGTATGTGAGAAGTTAAATTTTATCTTGTAGGATTGCACTAGTAAATAGCAAACCCAGCAGAACATGGTTAGACCTGCCTGGAAATCCCCGCGGGAGTCTCCAGGTTGGTGCAGCCATTTCCGCTGATCCGTGAAGTGTTGCCACTCACTGCTCCCGTCTTTGCCAGGCACTTCATAAATTAAACTTTTGAACCGCTTTGTGTGGTCAAGTGTGCTGCAGCAGAATGTAAGAGCTGTGTGTACCAGGCTTGGCTTTCTCGCCTGGGTGCACGGGTGGACGTTCGGCTCAGCCCCTGAGGAATGGTACCCATGGGGACACAGCTGCCTTGTCCCCGCTGCGGGAGGGCAGCAGCACTTTCCTCTTGATCCGTTTTGGTATTTGGAGTTATTTCAGTCTGGGGAATGCACTAAGTGATAATCGTTTTTGCTTCTTTCTGATGTTGGAAAGTCATCTTCAAGTTTGGTATCTTTGTAGATGTATGGCATGGCTTTTCACACTTCTAAACATTTTTTATTTTTTATTTTTTTTTGTAAGGTTACAGGGGAGCAGTAGTGCTCTTTGAGCTAAGGGCAAGGTCCGTGTTCCGCTGACAGGTGCACTGAATTCTTGTTTTATGAATATGAAGAGACATTTTACAAAAAAAAATATAGCTTTTGGTAGTATCAGCATTTCTGTGGTGGTTTGATGGAAACTGGATTGCCAGCTAAATTAGCAGATGTTCCGAAATAGCATTTCTGGTTTGATTTGCACTGAACCATCTCTTGGAGCTTGGCTTCTGCCCTTGCGAAAACCAGCAGCGGCTCAGCTTGTTGCTGGGTATGATGCGCTGCGGTACGCAACTTTGTGTGCTTCCCTTCTGTTTTGCAAAAAGTCTGTCCCAGTAATTATGTTTTATCGTTTAGAAAGAATCCCCTGGGAACATTTTGCAAAGAAAACTTGTAGATAAGTAGCTGTTACTGCAAACAAGGTATTCCGGAAGGTAGGCAATAGGGAAAGCTTATAGCGTAGCAAATATATCTCTGGGCAGTGAGAAATATTTTAATATCAGTATAACAAAATAAATTTCATCAATCCTGTTTGTGTTGTTGGGAAAGGTTAAAAAAACCCAACTGATTGAGAATAACAATACCGAGAAGTAAAATATTTCCTGTTTGGGGAGAAGCTGGATTGTTCTTTATGAGGCTATCGAAATATGTTGTGTCACACCGGTAGCGAGGGAGGATGTCAAACACAAGATAACTTGTTAAAGGCTTTGAAACTTGAGTGAGATTGGAGCCTGTTTGCTTAAAACAAATTAGCAAAGCAGCTTTCTGAGTCCTGGCTGCTGCTGTGTAATAAATCTGGGAAGAGCGAAGGAGTTCCAGAGGTTTGGGATAACGTAAATGGTTTAAAATGGAGTGGGAGCAGGTAACCAAGAGGCAGTTGGAGGAACTGGTGCGTTAGCAACTCTCTGTCCAATTAAAGAAAGAACATGCTCGGTGATCCGTGTGCTCTGGTGGAATGCAGGTCCCATCCGAAAAGTCTTCAGATTGTGGTTTTTAATGAGATTCCCGCACTGGTTGCCAGTAACTGCACTGACAGCACATACCTGGATCCCGACGGAGTTCCCTGCTGTGGACCGGACGGTGCCGCTCCCGGGAGGCAGCGGAGGCTCCGCTGTGGGAGCGGGAGCCTGCCGGGTCCCCGGGGCCGCTCCTGGGCAGCGCAGTGAAGGCAGGGCCCCCTCGCCCTGCGCAGGGTCTGATCTCTGCCTCTTTCACGCCCTGCTAGGGCACCTCACCGCTGCTGGTGGCTGCTGGGCTCTGAGCTGAGAAACACCCTTCTGGGCAGTTTTGGGGGTATCGGGGCTTTGTTTGCTGCTGGTGTAACCAGTCCCTGCCCTCTCGCTGTGCTAAGGTGGCAATATCGGAGTTTCTGTTTTGCCAGTCAGTGCCATGTTGGATAAATTGATTTAGAAAGTGCCACCCGATACCTCTCAAAAATAGCTACCAGTGGGAACGTGATCCACGCAGCTCCTAAACAGAGCACTGTGGAGTTGTGCTCCAGCATCAGTATGGGACAAGCTCGTCTCTTCCCTGGTTTGCCTGTAAGAAGCCAGTGGGAATCATAGGAAAATCAGACCAGAGCTGTCTCACAGCCTGGATGGAGCCCCGCTCTCCTGAGTGGTGACTTGAGAGAAAACATGAAGTGACTTCATACTGAAATTTGGCTTCACTGAGGAGATTGATGGAGCCAGGTATCTTGGGATACCTAACAGCAAATTACCAAGAAGATAGAAACAGGCTCTTCTCCGAGGTGTGTGGCAGGAGGGCTGACAGTGACCATTGACTGAAATAACAGGAGATCCTGCCTTGGCGTAAGGAGGAGTGAAGTTTTCCCTCTGTGGATGGTCAAGCAGTGGAAGAGGTCGTCCAGAGAGGTGGATGAGCCTCCATCCTTAGAGGCTTTTAAGACCCAGCTGGACAAAGTCCTGGCAGGCTGCTCTGAAATTGGTGCTAACCCCACTTTGAGCAGGAGGGGGATTAGATGTTCTCCTGAGGATCTCCTCCAGCCAGAATAATTCTGCGACTCCGTAACCTGAGCTCCTCCTGAATGCAAGTTTGAGTACAGTTAAGTGAAAGGTTATGGCGGAGCCCCTGGAGAGCGGGGAGGGAGGAAGGTGGTTTGTATTGAGTGCTCTTAAGACTCCATCTGTCATCTGTGTGGTTAGCGTGCCGTGTATATGGTTGCGATGTGAGCCTCTCGCTGTGGAAGGCTGTAGGTCTTGAGAGGACTATTGCTGACTTGTAGCTGATATGTTCTAAGGATAGTTTAAAAAAGTACGCAACCTCCTCAAAAAAAAAAAAAAAGCTGGAGAGAGATGCTGGTGTAAGGAACAGAGTGACAATGTCCATGTGCCAGGTGCTTCCCAGTGCCTGCCCTGTGTGGGAGGGAAGCTCCCGTAGGGGACAGTGATCGCTGCTGCTCGGGCAAGGAGAAAAGAGATAATCAGAGCTTTTCATTTGAGCATGTCTGTTCTCCTGCCACTTCTACCCTCCCTGTGTCATCTGTCGTATGGAAACAGTGGCACTGGAGCCAGAGGCTGCTCCTCGCTTGAGGGGACCTGTATCTTGGAGGGCTTCCTGCAGCACAGTGAGGTTCCCCTGCCCCTGCTGCTGGGTTTAGGTTTGGGGTTCCTGGGAGACGGTGTGCATTCGTGTCCCATGTAGAGTAGTGACGTGCCTGGCAGGTCTGCCTGGGCCATGGAAAGTCCCTCCAGGTTCCTGGGATGAGGTAAGCAGAGTACCCTTGCCCTGAGGTCGGAGGGGAGGGGTGCCTGTGTTTTTGGATTGGCTGAGCCGAGAACCGGTTGTTAGTGCGATGAATTGCATTTCCTTATCTTTGGCTTTGCCTTTCTAATGGTTTCTAATTTTGGCCCGGTCACTTTGAAGGATTAAATGGCATTTGTTCATTTATCCCCGAGTCTGGTTTTGTGACAGAAATGCTCTGTGCAGTTTCACAAGCCAAGGACACCCTGCTCCTGTGGGACTGGCCAGCAGGCAATGGGAAAGTACTGGAGGATGTGGGTCTCCAGCTCCTTTGCCGAAACACTCGCGCCTCTCTCCAGGCTCTAGGTAAGGCACTTGTTCGTGCCTCAGTCGTGGGCTGAACGTTCTCCTGATGTGAAATGGCTGTGTCAGGGTGACTGGAATGCTGTTTTTCTCCTAAAATCTAGCAAGAGTGAGGTGCCATTTTTTCATAATAGCCCCATTAGATGTTTCCTCATGGAAAACGAGGTTCAAACCCTCCTCAGCCTCAGGACAGTCCTGTCACCCGCCCCTGAAGAGGGTGACCACAAAGTACCCCCAGACCTCAGTGTTCCCTTTCCTCTGCCACTGCCTCAAACCCAACTCTATGCTGTCCCTGTCCCCTCCCCATGTGCCACTCCTGAATGTTGTGGGCCTTTCCTTAGCCCCACGTGTTCTTATTTTGTGTCTCTTGTGACAGGTCTGCTGAGGCCACCTCAAACATCACGCTGGAGCCTGTTCCTGTCTCACTTTTCCCATTGCTGTGTTTTACTTCTCACATGCATCATGATTACCCCAACCCTTTCACCTGAAATCTGGTTGCTTTTTTCTGTCCAGCCTTGTTGCTGCTCTGGACGTCACTTTGTGGTGTCGCTATTCCTGTCTGTCCTCCACCACACTCCTAGCATCGCCATGGGTTTTTGTTCTTTCTGACCATCTCTGTCCATGCCTGTATCCAAGATCTCCTGTGGCAGCCTTGTGTTTCATGCCAGAATCTTGCTGGGCCTTCCCAGCGCTCCTGTTACTGCCCGGCGTGTTGATTTTTGGTGTCACTATTTGCAGTTGGTTTGTCCAGGTGCCACATGTGTCACACAGAGACCTTTCCCCATGCTGCCTGGTTGATTGACTTTAGGGGTGGCCACAGAGACCACGCTCTGAGTTCACACCAGGCTCCTGCCCATGAGGCATGGCTGTCCTGGTACTGGTCCCATCTGTCCTCTCTCCAGTGGCACTGCTGGAGAGGATGGCTGCCTTCTCAGGCCAGCAGCCCTGCTCTGCTTTTCCCAGCCTTATGGCAGTTGGTTCCGTTAGAAGATAGCGCCTTCCCTGAAGATTGTTGTCCCCGCACACTCTTGGCGTGATGCTAGCCCAGTTGCAAAGGCAGAATCTTTGTTAATGGTGTATAGGAATGTACAGGGAGGAGAGGACTGGTGCTTAAAAGCTCTCTTAAAAAACCCCAAAATTGATATGAGCAGCAGGAAGTATTTGAGTTTTAAACTAAGAAAAACGCTTGAAGAAGTGATCAGAATCCTTTCTGCTAAGCATTTTCATCCACAAACTCTGTTTGGCCCAAGCTGGAGCTGCGGGGGCAGTACACGTGTGCTCCAGAGGAAGGCTGCTGCGTTCGGGGTGTCTCAGATCGATTCTGAAGCAATGTTCCACCATCGTTCTGAAGCCACAAAAATGTGAATCACACTTTCCAGCCTCTCTTTCTTCAGGCTTCAGATACTGTCCCAATTAGTAGCTTTGCTGTTTCATCCTTGAATTCCTTTAGGAATGTCAGGTAATACTATCCAGTCCTCTTGACCTTTCCTGAACCATTTCTGAGGGTGCTTTGATTTAGAAGAGATCCTCTTGTAATACATACAGAGTGCCTCATACATGCAGCTGTGAGCCTTGACCATGACCATGGAGTTTCTTGCTGTAGTCCTGGGCATCTGTAATGGGATCCTGCGGCAGACCCTGAGGTCCCACTCCGAGGTAACGATCTGTGAAGGAACCAGTTAAAATAAATGCCTGTTTCAGTTGGGATCTAGAGAGGCTTGCAAACATGCCAGACCTCCATAATGGATCTCTGGAGGGAGAACAGTACCTGGAGGAGCTCCAAGTCCCACCTTCTTCGTGCACATCACTGAAGAGCAGCTCCCTCCTGCACCCACTGTGCCCAGCACTTCTGCTTGAAGGCCCAGTGCTGTGCTGGGGACGGTGCTGGTTCACAGCGAGCTGCTGGCTTTTTAGACGTGGTATCTGCTGGGTATACTGGGAAAAACTGCCCTCTTTTGCATTTCTTAGGGAGTTTTTCAGCAAGTAGATTTTTTTTTCCACTCACAATGATTGTAACAGGATTTTATTCTCCTGCAGCCAGCTGTTAGCAATTAGCAACTTGATCCATTCAGTCCCGAGAACAGAGTTTAACACTTTCTTGCCTCTGTGAGGATGTTGCTAATCCTGGTTTTGCTGGTTTGGGGCTTGCGCTTTAGTTCTGGCACTTTCTGCGTATGTGTGGGCAGGTCAGGAGGAAAGGCCTGAGGACAGCAGGGGACTGTGGTGCAGCGGAAGGAGCTGCAAAGAGAAACGTTGAGTTATCTACCCAGAAAAACTCATGAGGAAGATGATTTCCAAGCAGTTTGTACAGAGGCTCGTATTTAGGAGTATGTTCTAGCACTTGGAAGTGTGCAGTTTGGGAATCCAATCTGCTACTAGCTGAGATTTGGACTCAGCAGAAATCAGCATCAGTAGTTCTCCAGGCAGCGATTTCCGGCAGTGCGAGCTCCTGAGTGAGCTGAGGCTCCCCTAAATTACAGAATGGGAGTGAAAAACACCCTTGGTGTCCTTTCTTGAGATAACAGCAGCTGCTGTAGAGCACTGGAAGATGAGAAATGGTGCTGTTTGCTCCCTGTGTGCAGCACCTCTCCCGGGACTCCCAAACGTGCGCTGTGGTGGTCCAGGACTGGGAACCAAGTGTGGTGGGGAGAGCAGACCCAGGACAGCCTGAGCCCAGCTGCCGGGGTCCCTGCGTGGGGCTGAACTGCTGGGAATAGTTTGTCACTGCCGCGTAGGAAGGTGAGAATTTGTCTTGCCAGACTGTGGTCACCTGGGAATGGTGAGGCTGGTCCAGGCCATCCATTTGGGTTTCCTCTGTCACCAGTAAAATGGACACATCCAGAGAGGATTCATCCTGCTCGTTTTGGACGCTCCTTAGGCAAGGGCCAAAATCAAAGCTGGCTTTCGTAGGCATGGAACTGCAGACAGGTGAGCTCTAGGGCCAGCTCTGAAGCTTTTCTTTTCTCTTCTGGATGGTCTCTGTGGCCACACCTTCCAGTTTTGGCTTGCAGTTCCCCCAAGCCACGCTATTTGTGTGACCTGCTGAGCTCCAGGTACCCATCGAGTCCTGAGAAGCCCCTGGTTCACAGGGTGCTGGCTGCAGCCCGTGGGATGGGGTGGGACAGACAGCTGCCTGTGCTGCCGCAGCCCGTGCCTTTCCTCCAGCGTTGGTGGTTGGCTCAGTGGTGGGAGCTGATGTGGTGCTTGGACACTTCTTGCCAGGGAAGAGATTTCCCCATCCAAACTCCCCTTGTCCACCCTCCACCCATTCCTCCTTCCTTCCTGTTAGCTTTTACCTTCTTGCATACAGCAAGCGGGCGCCTAAATTACAGCGTTGGGTCTGTACCTGCTCAGATGAGGTGATGGTGCTGTTGGTGGTGGTTTAGTACATTGCTGTGATATTGGTGGCCGTTGTCATGACCTGCACGTCGTTTTGAGAGGATGAGACACACTTGGCACAACTACTCCTTTGTCAAAAGACAAAATCTTTATGCTAAGTCTCAACTTGGTACCTTTCACTTGGGGCTGTAGCCCATCCCAGCCGGGCTGTGAGCTCTGCGCTGGCAGCAGAGGATGGTGTTCCTTCATCCCTGTGCTCTGCTGCGGGCATCTGTCTCCCTGCTGTTGGTTTTCCTTTGCCGGGCTTTTGGATCAAAGGGGAAGCCAAGGCATTTGAACACCTGCGGTGATGTGTGGGGGTGCTCACATTTCTTTTTTGCTTCACCTGTGGGCTCACCCAGCTGTGTGCGATTACTGTTTCAGCGCTTTCTGCCCATCCTTTCCCTTAACCCGGGACAAGTTACAGAGGGAGATCCCAGGGTGGTTTGGTGGGAGCTAGCCTGTGTCTGTACGGATGCCTGATCCTCTCCCCATTTGCCGGGCTCTGTTTCTAGGATCCGAAGGGGTGATGGGGACGCGGAGCGTATGTGTGCTCGTCCTCTGCCACGCGAGGGCTCCAGTACCGCTGGCAGCTTTTAAACCTCCACCTGAGAAGTCACCTGGGAGATGTCTCCAAGCTGCTGTTCTCTTGCCAGGACCTCTTCAGCAGCTTGCAGCTCTGTTCAGTGGTGGGGACCCAGCAGAAAGCTCTTCCCTAGCCCAGGCTACGTGTGGTACATGGGGCAGACGCCTGGGCCATGGTCAGGGCACCCCAAATTCCACCAAACAGCTCTCTACCGCATTTCCCATCACCTCCTCCAGGAAGGTAGCTAAAGTTAAAGCCTTAATGTTCCTGCCACTTTCCTTTCTCGGGTCCTGTGGGAGGATAGTCTCCTCTAGTACTTTGCTCTCCACTGTTCCCTTTGCATGTCCTGCTTTGGAAGGTTGTGCATCCATGACCTTGGATGCACACCGAGCTGGAGAGTGCTTGGTCAGAAGCTCTTTCCTGATTGCCAGACCCTCCTGCTGAGCTGTGGGCTGCCTTTTGTCTCCAGTGCTTTGGTTTCGCATGCTCACCGCCCAGGATGACACAAAATCACAGAACCTTGTTGTCGGCCTCCTCCCAGCCTTGCCCGGGCGCTCACGTGGGGGTGGCTGAAGCAGGAGGGGTCCTGGCAGTTTTTTTGTTTGCTTGCCCTGTTGTGTGGCTGGGCACAGCACCGCCGGGCAGCGTCCACCGATCATTAGTTTCCCCTCCCTCCTTCCTGCGTGTTTGGCTCTTTTCCCAAGAAGGCCCTCAGTTGTTTTTCAGGCTCGGAGCCATCTTTTCTGACTGAATCCAGCAGGGACAATGGCCAGTAGCAAATCCTTAGGAAAGAGAACAAAAGCAGGGCAAGCCTCAGTGATTCTAACCCTGATTTAGCTTCTGGGAGATTTCCTGAGCCAAAGGCTTTACCTTTGGATGTAAGAAGCTGTGGTGTGTCTTTCTGTTGTGAATATATCCAATTGTTCTGGTATCCACGGCAACTCCTGGCTGCGACTTGTACAGTTTAATTATGGTGGGTGGAAGAAATACAGCCTTTTGTCCCAGATGTCTGAGCTTATGGCATCTCGTGTTCCGTCGTTCTTACATGTGTGTATGCACTGGCGTAGTGATGGCCCCTTTTTTATCCTCTCTTCCTTCACTAATAAATCCTAACATTCAATTTTGCCATTTTACTACCACTCTGGGGATTCTTGAGCAAACACCTTCTGGTCCTGGAAACTTCTCGTTTATTGATTTGGTCTGTTTTCTTTACGCCTGACACTTCAATATGAGACAGAGCCTCCAGCCTGCCTTCTGTAAAGCCATCGTCCAGGATGGGACCCTCCCGAGGCTCTTTGTTGTGAGTGTGGACACGAAGAATTCACATCACTTTGCTAATACGACCTTGTGTTCCTTTAGGTGTTATCATGGCTTTCCACTGAAATTGCCAGCGTTTAAGCCCTTTGCTATTTTCCTTGTTTCCAAACAGGAAATGAAGCATGCTCGCATGTGTGAGTGCACATGCTCTTCTGGCCGCAACGTGGATGTGGAGGGAGAGATTATTTTCACCCTGGTTTAGACATTTATCGAAAGGTTGTGTGATGAGTTCCAGAGTGACCACTTGGCTACTTGGAGTAGATAGCTGGTGCGGGGAGGGGCGCGTGTTGGATGGACAAGCCCCGCTTGGGCAGCCTGGTTGGACTGTCCAGGTTCACTGTAGATGCAGGTTCAGTCCTTCTTAATATCATAAGGAAAGTGAAGAATCAACAGGGAGAGATTATTTTGCGTTGGACTTGTTTAAGAGCAGTTAAGAGTGTCTGCATGGTGGTCGTGGCAGCTGAGCTCCTAACAGCTGGATTTCATCAATAGAGATCGTATAGGTAGTCAGGCAGTCACTGGTTCTTCACAAAGTCTCTGGTGAGGTGATGGGTTGGAGTAGGGCTGAGGTCAAGATGCTCCTGAAGGCATGGAAGATTGCCCAGCCATCACAAGGCAATGACATATAGCAAGTCTGCTGCACAGAGAAGTCTTGTCTTTGGAGGACTCTCATCTTCTCTTTGCTTTATCTTTCAGAAATGTAGATGGCAGCTGCTGTCTTTGAAGGACTCGCACCCATCTGACCCTGCGCAGCGCCTCCGGTTGCTACCATGATCTTCTGCATGCTGCTGCTGGCCTCACTGCCTGAGCTGTCTGGTGCCGAAGTCAACCCTGGTAGGGAGCTGCCAGCCTGGGAGAGGACTCTGATCTCCCACCTTTTGTATGCTCCTTCTCAGCCTTTCTTTGCCTCTCATGGTGAATGCGTATGAACGTAACAGATGCACGTAAATATAATCACTAATGCAGTTCCTGAGTGTCCTCCTCTGGACTGAGATGGCCAGTCTTCCTTGACGGCTGTGCTGGAGTGGGACACCTCTCCTGACGGTCCCAGGAGGGCTCGGGCACATGGATGTACTCCTTCCTGTTCCCAACAGGCCTGTCCTGAGCTCCGATTATCCCTTCATCGCTTTGACCTTGCAGCCTGCGGAACAAACCTGTCTCTAGACTAGCTCAGAGATACTGTACTCACTCTGGAAAGCAAATTACCAGTTAGCAAAGCCTAAGCCACAGCTCTCCGGCCAGGAAGAGGGGTTCTGGAGAGAGGAGTGTGGCAGGAAGGGGAGAAAACCTGACCTGGCACAGAGCTGGAGTGGAGACAGGGGTATGAGCCTGTGAGTCCCCATGGAGGGCATGGCCTCTTGTCCTGCAGCACTTGGCAAGTTACAATCGTGATGGAGACAAGCAAGATAATGGTCTGCAGTATATTGCAACAATCCCTGTAATGAGGTGATTTGAGCCGGAGACAGTCTGTGAAATGAGTCCAGTGCTTTTCCAGCCTGGCTGGAGGTGCGGTGAGGCAGCAGCGCTACCCTGAGGGCCTTCGTTCGCTCTGCGGGGTCTGGCTGTGTGTGCTGGAGCCCTGGCGCTGGGTCTGGCTCTCGCCCTGCTCTGGCCCGTGGATCTCTGCAGAAGTTTGAGGCTTCACTGCAACGAGCCAGAAGCGAAGTGAGGCCTGTGGGGGAGCTCAGCAGGCACTCCTGTGCTCCCAGTTACACAGCCGTGCCCCGCACTGTGCATCCCCCACAGGTCCAGCTTTGAACTGGGGTTGCCGTCTGGTTCTGGTGGTTGAAACGTAGTGGGAGAAGGGGAGACAGCAACTAGAGGGTCAGTCACACGCAGATCCCTTTTGGTGGTGCTAAGTACAGAAGTTAGCACACCTGGAGGTGCAGGAATAGCTCCCCCCTACCAGATCCTGGGAGGTGGGGTGGGCTCTGGGCACAGGACTGTGCTCCCACCCTCCTGCAGTAACCTCTTCCACCAAGAAATGAGCGTGTAGCTTTGCTCACACTTCCCGGTTCTGCCTGGGCCTTCCTCAAGCAGCTTTGTGTTCTCAGCTCCCGCAGCTGCTCAGCTGCTTCCCTGCCCCAAGGAGGGGCCCTGTTCCCACCCAGCCTCCAGCACCCCGTAGCCCAGCTAATGCTCTCTGGCTGTGGTGGACACATGCTCCGTTGAGTATCTTGACCTTCTGATCTGCTCAGGAGTGGTCTGGAGTACCTCCTGCGCTGCCTTCTGAACCAAAGGGGCTGGTCTGTGCCTGATTGCA
This sequence comes from Ardeotis arabs, assembly GCA_011801015.1. Classification (NCBI taxonomy): domain Eukaryota; kingdom Metazoa; phylum Chordata; class Aves; order Otidiformes; family Otididae; genus Ardeotis; species Ardeotis arabs. The sequence continues at coordinate 29,324 of JAAGAY010014126.1, forward strand.
GACCTGTGCGGTCCTTTTGCCCAGTGTCAGTTGTCTGACCTCACTAACAAGCTGTGACACTTCTCTGAGCCTCCGTGTATCCTGTCTGCACGGCAGGTGAGCTTGTCCCTGAATGTAAAGGGTCAGGGATGTCTGAGC